>MU224968.1:748485-791731 GCA_018584345.1 Thuja plicata
ACAGATCCAGATAAAATAATGATCGTTTCTTCAAGGAAAAAGGTTTATATGGAGACATACGATAATGATTTGGCGTGATAACATTATTTTACTTTACCTTTTTCTCCTTAGGTTTTCTGTATATTCGATGAATCGGCATTTTGCCTTCAGTCTTAGGAGTCCAGCTCGGTACAGCTGTCAGATGATTTATTTTAAGCTGTAAGCTATATGTTGCAAGTTGTGTGAGAAAGACATAGAGCTCGGATGATAACATAGCAATAGTTTGTTTTGATTATAACTATTTCTATTTCTATTTGTGCTCTTCATTTCTTTCCTCCATTTTAATTCGTTGAATTAATTTCTTCATTATAATATTCTAATAAGACATGAACCAAATAGTCTAAATAAGAGTCATGATAGAATAAATATATAAAATTAATAAGTTTTCATGAATTAATAAGCCCCAAACTACAAGACGTAGATCATAGATATAATGAAAATAAGGAAAAAAATTAAAACTTTATATAAATTATATGATTATTATAATTCTCGTTCATGAGCTAGAAAAACCTAAGAATCAATATTTCCCAATAGCTTAAAAAAGTCCTGACAATTAAATTGGAATAACATGTACAATATACTATTATTATTATTAGATTTGTATTTAATTTATGTCTCTTCTATACTCCGAAAGGCCAAGGGTGTTAAATATATATTAATTGGTTCTAGTAACTGGTGCAATATTATTAATATATATAGACAAGCTGCCATCATTTGAAGGTATGCTGCACATGGGCACGCAAAACTTAAATTTTAAAGCTGAGAAAACCAGCGATAGTAATCAAACAATTTGAAATGTGTAGCAGTCTGCACAAAAGCGGCCATCTCAAAATGATAAGGTCGTTGTGTGTAATATCGATACAGAGGAAATACTGCCCATTAACGTATAAGTATTTTAATAATGTACTCCTGTATTAAAAATACTGCCCATCACATTGATTGGTCCACCACTTATCTTCATATGTACACCTAACTTTTCTTTATGCTCCGCACAAAGTAGATCAACAGTTCTCTGATGTAAGCACAGGCTGTTTCTTTGAAAGTAAGCAATCTGGATGCCCTAAAAGGTCAAAAGAGATAAGATTTTTTATTTTAGGGCTGTCCCTCAAGAAAATGAATAACCGAATATTTTCCACGATCAATCAAATCCTAATAACTTATAAAACCAATTGTGTGAATATTCGCTTGATTCAGTGATTATATCATTCAGATGTAACAGTTCCTGGAATGAAAAAATGAGAAAATAATGCGTTTGTATACCACTATTAATTCTTTGAGAGGAGGTATTACGATACGGTGGACGAAGCTGATTTTCCCTCTGGTATTACATTACTATGGAATAAACAAAATTATATTCTATAATATTCCTTGACAATAATGTGTGCGAATTCAACTACATATTGTACGTGTCACTAATATTTTTCATTGAATAATATGTTACTTTTGTAGAGTAGTACGCATAAAGTTGAATTCAACGTGTCTTCTTTTTAAAATTAGATTTTATGAAATATAAAAGATAATATTGTAGCATTCGTAAAAAGGTAGGATGTAAAAAGCTGCAATGAGATAAGTTTAAATATTAATAGGTCATAAGCTTATGTTCTCATAAAAATATCTTCAAGAAGCTAAGATTAAAGTCAGGATTACTATTAATTTATATCCTTATCTGGTAAAAACAACCTCTTTTTCAAGAGTATCTTTTGTTTTTGATAGAAAAAGCAGCAAGAGGGTGCTGGTCCATGGAACAGAGGACTAGTAGCACATTAACAACATATTAATGAAACTAGTCAAGCTTACAGCAGTTTAGTAGGATATCACAGGCATTAAAAGTTCTGTCTCTATCAAAAACAAAAGTAACAGTTCTACTTAGACTGATAAAACCAGAGTAATTACTATCAATAATAGCATCAAAAAAATTGTCACTAAGCCATGCAGGGCTCAACCAAACCAAATAGAAAAACTTAACATTAACCCCAAAAATAGAGCAGGGGAACCGAGGGACAAGCCCGGCCAAAAAAACCCAAACCATAGGAGCAACATTAAATCTTCTCTCCCAAATGATAAAGAGTATCTTTTGTTAAATATATAATAGAAAAATAATTAACTCTAAGCAAATAAACCCATTAAAATTAAATCTAATAGAAGCATAATATCCATGTGAGGGGTTATGTCATTGAAAGCCTTCTTACGGAGGCTCGGGGTTGGAGAAAATAGACATGAAATTATCTCTATTTGCGGGTGCTAAGGATCATAGGACTTGGAACCATAGTTTAGTAGACTAGTTGCAATCACATTTATATCTTCAAAGTGGAGAACACGAATGAGGTGTAACACTTCAACATTGCTAGCTAAATTACCCTAATCTCCAACTAGTTAATGCACATGAGCAAACTCAAGTGAATCTTTGCTAACTTGTACTTAATATGGATAAGCTCATTGAATCTTTGAAAAATCACAAATTTAATTTCAAATTCCTATCTTCTTAAGTTTTATTATACAACTAGAAGAGGTGCTTGAATAAGAATAGAGGCTAGTAAATTTACAAATGAACAAGATGAGAATCAAGTAGGAAAATTCCATAAAGATGCTAGAACCGTCGTTCTATTCCTTCAACTTAAAAAATCATTGATTTTGATCTATTATCTCAATGACATATCAACTATTGTAAGAGGGTGAACTCATTTTCACAAAAATCATGCTATAATAATGTTTTTCTTTCAAGAAAGGCACTCTTTCTTTGATCTATTTGTATAAAAACATTTCGAGTAAGAATTTTTTTGAGAAAGTAGGAATATCTACATTTCTTCAAATAATGCTTTGTAAGAAAGAAGAAGAGGATCCAATCACATTTTGTTATATTATAACTGAAAGAATAAATGCTAAAAATAGTTTTGTGAGAAATTTAGGTAGATACTTGACTCACTAATAAAATTACATAATTTCTGAAAAGTTGAACTTTCTTATACAATAATTCCTCTTTAACTTAATAAAATTAATCACATTTTTATTACTTTTCTTCAATGAATTGAATGAAACTTTAAATCCAATAAAGAATCCTTCTCCAAATTTGAAGAGGTACTTTTAAGATTGAAATATCAATCTCAAAAGACAAAATCCTTTCTTTTTTAAATAAAGGTAGATAAAATAAATTTATGATGAGAAATAATAAAGTCTTGAAGAATTTGTAAATATTGAAAGAGAAAATCAAATAAAAAAGTTATGCAAAACAAAAATTAACAAAAAACAAGAAAACCCATTACAATTTTATAGTGGTTCACCAATTTGACTACATCCACTTTCAAGCAACTGAATTCGATTTTTTAATATCTTGATGTTTATATACACAAACATACAAATCATATAAATAACACCCAACCACTCAGTTTAAAGGCTTTCAAATGAGAAATGAACGGTTGCAGCCGAAGAATCACAATCATTGGTCTTCATATCTCAAGAGAAATGACCCTTCTTAAAACCTGTACGATCTTACGAATCCATCCCTAATTTTGAAAATAATCTTGTTACATCTAAAATTAAGTGTATTCCTCCCCTAATCATTAGTAAATTTGAAATTGAATGCAACCATACAGATAAGCAAAGTCTACTAAGAGTTTGCTTGATCAAAGAAATGTAAAAAATTCATGTTTCGAACTTCTTACGAAATGAAGAAAATACCGATGGATCATAGTTGCTTTTGACCTCTCCTCAATGGCGTCAGAAACCTTCTCCTGCAACATTTTTTTTCAAAGAATAAGATTTCGGAAGCCATTGAGGGAGAGGAAAGAACAACTTGATCCAGTAAGAAGCCTTTAGCGCAGCCTTCTCAAGGCCAAAATAAGATCTATATGAGAAGTCTTGCTTAATTTCCAGATTTACACAGAAGTATAAAATTCAAAGACGAGTTATTAGTGGTATATAAACCATTTGAGATAGAATATATAAAGCGTTTGATGGATGGTAAACACTAAAAGATTTTTTTTTGACCCAGTCAATGTGATTTGCGATCTGAACAAAATCTTGTAATGCACAAAGTAAATGAGAAAGACCCTTTTAAGGAGAAAAAAGCTTTTGAGGTCAGCTTGTTATCCACATTTACAAAAGTCAAAATCTGTGCACACAAAGTAAGGAAACTAAGCAAATCATACTAATATTGCGTAAACTTCTTTTAGCTCAAATAGACCATCTAAATGTCTCTTCCATCCCACATTTTTTTAGGTCCTTAATCATAAATTTTCATAAGCATGCTCAATAAGATATATTGAATCACAGATATTATTTTGCAATATTACAAAAAGAAGCGATGCATTAGGAAGTGAAAAGTTGTCTGACTTGATGTATGAAAGTCCTATTGGATAAGCTTGTCTTCTCCTTTAACGATAGGCCCTTTTGGGACTTAAGGATAAGTGGAAACTACTTTACAGTACCTAATAAAATTCGAACAAGAAATTGAGCAATTTGTATTATTCACTTCCAAGTAACGAACATTTGTGACCTCATCCTCATAGCTCTTTAAGAATGCCTTATCATTATAGAATAATTTTTCTTTCTTTTAAGTATCCTACTTTCTCTATGTATCATAAGCATGATTTTCTTTCTCTTTCTCTCTCTTTCTATATATATATATAATTGAATGATGGTAAAGTAAAATGGTTCAAAGAGCATGGGAAGGAAATCATTTATTAACTAGATTTAGAAATATAATTTGACATACGTAATTATTAGGAAACATGTTTTGAGTAAATAATAAAATTAATAAAGATAGTAAGATTATACTATTCAAAGATATGATGTATACAATTTGTTTGTAAAAGATCTTTGGAAATTCATATTTTAAAAACTTGTGTAGAAAAATTTATTAGTCTTTCTTAAAAATAATAAATTTTACTTTAGATATTTTTTATAAATTTGTATTCAACAAACAATAATTGAACTTGTAGATTTTATCTTTGTTTGTAGATTTGATCTTTCTTTGGAAAGATGATTATTGGAATTAGTGAAAATCCTTAAATAAACTACACTATTATTAGCTATCAAATTCTAGACTCTACAACTATGTAAAGTACAATTATATTATATTAAGCTCAATTTTCTACTCTTAAATACAAATGTCATTTGTAGATTACTTATTAGACTTTGGATAAAACATATCAAGCTAGATACAAAAAAGAAGGAGAAAATGGGTTGAACCTCACACATGTGATTTCTTTAATATATTTCAATTTTTAATTAATTTTATCCCATCATATAATTTAGATATATATGTTGAATGAATTATCTTCATAGACTCATGCCTTCTATTTTTTCAATGAACATTCTATGATTTGATCTATATATATAGAAGCACACACATATATTATACACACCCACATGCATGCATAAATGAAATTTAATGACATGGAGGATTATTTTAAGTTTACAAATCAGAGTGGGAAGAAACGATCATTATAGTAGAAAAATCATCAATTAAAAATTATTTGTTGAGATTAAAGGACGACAAGATACCGCTTGCTAAGAAATTTCAAACACTGCAAAAAATGCTAGTAGTCTTCACCCCCTAACAAAAAATGCATGATCAACATTCAAATTTAGATCATAATTATATACTAACCTAGATACTCTTCAAAATAATGAAAAATTCTCAAAAGATGTATGTTGATCATATCCACTTATTGTAATCTTTAAACTTTTCTCTCCTGCCCCTCCTTGGTTAGTTGCATTCTACTAGAAATCTACACTAGATCGATTTGGTGGTGGAATTTTCATCTCTTGGTGGTGTTTTCTCTTATCCTAATGATGCTAGTATTGTGATGGTTGTTATTCGGGGCTTTGATTGTGTAGATTTTTGAAGTAGTTTCTCAATGCCTAGGTCCCATTGCCTCTACTCTAAAGCTGGATTTTTCTACACCTAGTGGGTTATGTAGCTCCAATCATCGTGATTCTATTGTAGACCTTGCTAGGAAATTCATTCTTTCTATTACTAGTGCTAAGGTTACTACTTCTAAGAAAAATGAAGAGTTTTATTAAGACATTGATCCCATGTTTTGTTGTTTCTCCCATAATTCCTCCATGAAAAGAAATTTTGGATTACAAGGTTCATCTTGCGAGTATGGCTTGATTTTTATTTTGTATTTATTTCTACGTTCTCTTCCCAATTTGCACTACTAGTTTTAATAGGTTTTGTCTCCTCTAATTGAGGGTAAAATAGAGTATTGCTCTTCTACAAGAGGGGTTTTAATATGTTTTTCTTTGATCTTTAGGATGAATAATAGAGTGCGCCTGATGGTGGAGCTTTGAGGTCTGGTTTTCCCTTTTAGCATGCCCCTAAGCATCATATTTTAGCCTTTTGAAAGAAAATAATATTTATCCTATATGTGGGAAAGGTTTCCTTATCTTCTGCTTTATTTCTAGTGTAATGAAGCCTACGAGGTTATTGGTAATATTTTAGGTAAATTCTTGAAGTTGAACTAGGTGAATAATTTTTTTGGTCATATTTCCTTTTCATGTATGTTAGTGTAAGTTGATATTTCAAATCTCTACTTGGAGAAGTCATTATATGGATCAATCGTAGATCTTAGTCTCATCTTATGGACAGTGAAGAAGTCCCCTTCTACTACAAGTACTATTTTCTACTAGTAATTTTTCTTCTAAGTTCTCTAATAGTCCTTAGAGGGAGTCTTATAGGCTTCCACTACCTATTGGCAGAATGATGTTCAAGACTGCCTAACTATTTTTCTTCACTCTCTTTTTAAAGATGATTTTGTTTTATAATATTCTAACCAAACCACTTTTATTTCTTCAAAAATAGATTCAACTAATAGGCCTAAGGTTTTTAGGCCATCTCGTTCTTTGATTTCCTCTACACCTCTCCATCATGCTACATACTTAGTTATTGGAGCTACTTGGAGGTCCAAATTTATTTCTTTGATTACTTCTATAATTGTCACTTCCTAGACTCTAATCTATAGATGAAGTGGGAACTACCTAAAAGATCATTCACTAAAGGATACTCATCCTCCCATTATTGATCATATAAGGAGGGAGGTTGAGAGTGAAGAGGAATAGCTACCAAGGTAGCTGCAAGTTCCACACTAATAGGTAGAGCCAAGGATGAACTTGCCCCATCATTTTCATCCAAAAGATAAAGTATGGTAGGTGTCAGGGATCACATAAATAGTACTATCATTGTCATTATATCCGTAGTGAAAGGGTCAATGAGGAATTGAAGAGAAAAGAAAAGATTGAAGTAACTACATTTTTACCATAGTGAAAGGGTTAGTGATAATTAAAGATAAGAAAAATTATTCTTCACAACAAGAATAGAAAGAAATAAATGATCTATTAGAGTAGACATTCATTAGAAAGAATAGGCATCAAAATTTCTCTTGAAGTATGGAGGAGATACTCTCTAATCAATTGTAGTGTGCCTAAAATTCCTAGGAATGATGAGATGACAATTAGTAGATGACACAGGATTGTTAGACATGACTACACTATAAACCAAATGTTTATGAAACATGTTAATGGGTTTTATAAATGGAGGGATATATAGAATAAAAATGATAAGCCACAATTCCATGGATAGAGAGATAAAGACCTAGAACATTCAAGGTGAGGCCCAACATCAATGCTCATTGTAGTCAAAAGAAAAAAGTAAGGATGAAGTAGGGTAACATTTTAGTGTGATAGTAGGAGTAGGCACAGGTGGCACATTTTTAATGACCGATGACTAACTCTCCACCTTTGCAATAACCTCATGTTCCAAAAATCTCAGTCATAAATGGAACTTATTCTTGCATGCTATCTAATTCCTTCAAATATGCAAACTCAGATAAGAAGCCTATGAAGAATTTGTAGCATAATGCTCCATCATGGAGGCCATTGATTCCATGAAAAATAGAGAAGTGGGCCCTAGTGATGAAGGGGGAATTTTTATTGAATGAGAACTTGTAGACTCAATCATGGATTTATTTTTTTGTTTTTCTTTAGGAGGAGTTAGAGGAAAGGGAGTTTCCCTAAGATAATGGAATGGAAGTTCTAAAGGAGATTGGTGCATCTATGGTGACCTCTTAAACTCACCATAGTTGGTAGGGTTAGTGATGACCACTAAGATAGATAAATAAAACTAAGGATGACCCATGGAAATTTTCAACATTAGTGCCTTCCGTCTTTCTTTTCTAGGTGTAATCAAAAGAATAAGAGGCACTATTAAAGACTGTAAATTCTTTGGTAGATGTGAATTTTTCCCCTGAGAAACATTCTTGAATTTTTCTGATGATAAAAGGGGAATATAAGGAAAATAATGTTGAGTTACGAGGATGGGATGAGGTGTAGCAACAAAGACATAAGCAATTATAGGTGCTATGATTTTGTAATATAGTTTGGTAGCCTTAAATTTGATATAAAATTTGAAGAAAAGATCTTTCTAGGTGAAAAGAGGCCCTACTAGAATAGGGCACAAATAATATAACAAAAAAATTACATAAGATGTCAAGGAAAAATATCTAGTGTTAATAATAGTGTGAACAATACTCTCATGGGAAAGCTTAAAGAATTTATGAGACACCCAGAGGACTACTCCTATTGAGACTAGCTAGGGGATTCTTATCTTTACTTTAAATAGATCTAACATCAGAATAATAATGAAATTCCTAGAAAAATTCTTGGGTCTAATAAGAATTGTCAAGCTGGTAGAGCCCAAGGGGGAGCAAATAACACATTATGAGTTTGAATGGTCACCTAATAGTTATATCTCTCAGGGTGCAACCTGTTAACAAAGAGGACCTCATCCAAAATAATATATAATCTATATGTGGGGTCAATAAAAATGCCCCTTATGATGTCTCCATTAATTTGATAGCTCTGAAAAGCATGTATGGCTATTTTAATTAAATAATCTTTGACTTTGAAGCCCCATACTTGTTGTAACACTTTATTTTCTTGAATGATATCCTTGTTTGTATTGAAGAGGGGAACTCCATTCCAAGAGTAAATATTATATTAGATTGATCTAAATTATGGTATTTAACTTGTAATAGTTGAGACCATTTAAATGTTATCGTATTCTATAAGTTATGTTTTAATTTGGCTCTGAAAATCAGATTCCTATTGTCTAGGTTATGAATACCCGATCCCATTTCCATTTAGTTATATAAATATTGTCTCATGAAATTAGGGGAATCTTACCTTTACTATCTATATTCTTCTTACATTAGAAATATCTCAATTTTATTTAAATTGCACCAAGAAATCCTTTAGGATCTTGCAATAATGACATTATATAATTGGGAAAAGAGCTTAACGATGAATTTATCATCCGAATTTAACCCGTTAAGGGTAGTCATCTCGCCTTGAAAGAGGAAAGTTTATTAAGAATATACAAGAAGGAATATAAAATTAATAAGTGGACATTTGTTAGTCATGGGAGAAAATGAACTCCAAAATATTTTAAAGGTAGAGTGTCCTTTTTAAATCTTTTTTTTTTAAAGATTTACTTACTAACACAAGTGTGTTGATAAGAAAGATTTTTTATTTACCTGCATTCACTTTCTAACCTTAAACGAATCAATAATTTTCCAATGAGTGCATAATAAATTTATCCTCTAAAATTTTTGTGTGCCCAAAAAGAAAGGTATCCTCTACAAACAAAATATGAGTTATGACTAAACTAGATTTCGGGATCTACAGTCCCTTCCACATGCTTAAACAATAGTATTTTTTGATCAACTTGTAAAGGCCTTCTACCTTAACAATAACAACAAAAGATGAAAGAGGATCATGTTGGTGAACTCTCTATGAAGATGAAAAAGATACACATAGAGTCCTATTAACTTAAAATCAAACTTCGGCCCTTGAAATGTACGATAAGATCCATTTGCAACATTTGATTTTCAAATCCATTTTTAGTAAGATTTGAAGAAGAAAAAACCAAGTTACACTATCATTAGCATTCATCATATCTAATTTTATAACTATATAGGGTTATCTATTTGTGTGAATAGCATGTATAATTTCATTAGCTCAATGATATCCTCTTCTACCATGTCTTTACCAGGAACACAAGCACCTAGATTCCTAAAGAAAATATCTTGGGAAATATATGGGCTAGTCAAAGGGAGATTTATTTTATCAATATATTGTATATAGCATTACATAAATACATAGGTCAATTTTATATAAAGGAATGATGATTTTAAACTTTGGAGATGAGAGAACAAAATATGGTATTAAATTATTTGAGTGTTGTCTTCCTTCTTAATTCCTCTACAAAATTCAAAATGTCTACACCTATGAGGTCCCAACACTTATCAAAAACTAATATTGTGAATCCATCAAAGTATGGTGCTTTGTCTCAAGATATGGAGAAGACTAATTTACTTCTTCTAAAGTAAAGGCTTGAGTGAATTTTAAATTTTGTTGATAATAAATATTGGCTACTTCTAATTGAAGTGGATTTTCCTAAGGAAAAATGTATTTATTATTATCTTGAATTTATAAAGATATCTCTTCCGACTGAGGCATCTTTCGGGGAGAACAATTTGGGCTCTCATTTTCTTGGAGTAATTCATTTGGGAATTCTTCAATCTTTTCTTTAGAAACCTAAATAAGGATATCCTCCACCATATTCCAAAAATTCTAAGATTGTGTAAACATTTTGAAGCCTATAGATTATATGTAATTTTTTTTAAAGTCTAAAGAGATTTCAATTTTAAATCAATAAAATTCCTTATTTTTTAAACATGGGTTGACTTAGAAAGAATGAATTAAGTGTTTGAGGAATAACCCCTAGATTTGCAAGAGGAAAATATCTCTTTTCCTACTTTCCCTAGTATGGATGTTGGGAGGGGAATTGCATGTGATGGAGTTTTATATTCTATCAATTGAGTTAACTCTGCTAGAAGTGATGAAATATGAGAGCTAATAGTGAGCTTAGGTGATCAAAGAAACAAGACTTCCTAAAGGGGTGTATATGTGTTTTTATTTATCTGTCTAGTCAGGCTCAAACATTTAAACATTTGTTAAAACCAACATAAACATGACATACACAAAAATATTAAACACATACCTATGAAGAATTTAAACAAGTGCATCCAAGAATTGTTCGATTTTCTTTTTTAGAGAATGTGGGTATGATATCCTACCATAGTATATTATCCCCAACTTGAGTGCAAGCTTCTTAAAGGATCCCTAGGAAGCTAAAATGCAAGCCAATTGAGATCAAATGCATCCAAGGTAGTATGAGGAACTAGTTGGATTAATGATCAAAGATGATTGAAGATGAGTATGAATGGAAGATTAAAGAAAATATTATTCAAAATACTATGAAATGCTTAAGATTATACTATGATATTAAAACTAACATGCTAATATATCTATGCAATAATTTAAAACAAACTAGAATTATAACTCTACATGTAAAATGATGAATTAAATGCAACGAGTGAGGGCTCCTATATTTTTGGAGGAACTTTGGAGGGTTGGATCAGGTGGAGCCTATGTGGCATCCACATAGGAGCCACATAGGAGATACATGGGAAAAATAACGCCATGAAAAAATCAAAGTCACTCACACTTGTGTGAGAAACTATGGACAAGATGAGGCATTTAATGTTGAAAGGCTCAAGGTTGTTAACATGTGTATGAGAAACCTTAGAAGAAGAGAGAGGGGAAAATTTTTTAGGGATATACTTCGAGAAGTTAAGGAATTTGGTTGGTCACCTTGGGAAGAGTTTCTCACACATGTGTGGGAACCTTGTCAGGCTAAAGAAGTTAGGAAATTCATAGATTAGGTTAGTTAAATATAAGATTAGCTCAAAAGTAGGCTTAGTGGGATGAGTGTGATGGGTATCGGCTAGGTTTTAGGTTGGGTTTAGGATTTATATTTTAAATTCAATTTAATTAAATCATGGTTTAGAAGAAAAGGGTTAAATGGAGGAATTTAAATAAATTTAATTTATTAAAAGTGGCGATGATGAGGGAAATGTATTATATAAAATTTAATACATTAGGGGGATGTATTTAAATAAATTTAAATACCTTAGGAAATAAACTTATTTAATTAAATATGTAGATGAATATGGTAAACATAAGTGATAATTAAAATTAATTATAAATTCAAGGGGAAATTAATAATAAATTCAAGGGGGAAATTAATTAAATTAAATTAATAAATTTTTCAAGGGACATTTTTAGATGTCTACATTTTTTTGCTCTTTGATGCATCGTCGAAAGTGGCATTGCGTCAAAGAAAAGAAAATAGGATGCCCAAGAGAGAAATGGAGGCATGAGAGTGGTGTCTGAGGGAAAATGATGAAAGGCTATGCCCCCTCATGAAAATAACACAAAAAATAAATTTTGGGGAATTTTCTCAAAAAATGAAAGCAAGGAAAAAAGATGAAGAAAGACACAGAAAAGGAGAATTTGTATGACCAACAAGGTGGCCAGATAAAATGGTAGGAAATATAGGGATGGGAGTGAGAAACGGTCTCATAGAGGGGCTATAAGTTAGGACATAGGGTCCTATGAGAGGTCGCTTTCAATGCTCATACTTAAAAAACTTAAAGTGCGTGAGAGAAGATGGTTGTGGAACGAGAGAGAAACCATCCTGGGGAGTGCGTACAGGTGTAGCAGAGAGGGACCCGCTAATGAGTATCAAAAAATCATCCTCATAATTTCATTTTTTTCTTTCATAGGTGTAATAAATATAGCCCATACGACCATTTTTTAGGGCTAAATGGAGTCAGGCTGGAAACATTAATCATGTGATCAATCTTTGCATATAGGTTGATCATGTGATCAACATCTTCACAGATGGAAATCTATGAGTGGGAACGTCAATCAGAAAATCAACATCCATGTAGATGAAAAAATTTGGGGATCTAAGGGATGGATCTGCATCTCTATGGATCAGTGCCTCTGTCGATTGATACCTACAAAAGGGAATCAGTCTTTGCACTGAGGAAGAAGAAAGGGACTATTTAGTATTGCGAGAGACATCCTAGGGGGTTAAGGGTAGACTTAGGGTAGATTGGGGATATGATTCCTTAATTGTGATTCAATTTTAGAAGATTAGGAGTTTTTTTTAAGGCTAATTGACATAGGTTTGACTAGATATAGGTATAGTTGTCGCCATTATGGTCTAGGGAGCACTAGCCCACCACGATGGCACAATGGGACTAGCTAAGCATTGTAGAGCACATGATGGTTACTCTTTATGGCCTAGATCTTATGCATGAGTGGCCTTGGATATGCACACATAATGTATTAATGAAATCACTATTGAAGCTGTGGCATGATGACACCTTGATTTTCCACCTACTTACTAGAGAGGAAATGATCAAACTACTAGATGTGTGGAAGATATGTCAAATTCCTATCATAAGTGTGATTTAAGAGTATATCTTGGAGGAATCAGAGTAGTAGATGGAGTCATTTTCCAAACAACTGATGCAACACCTACCTCAGGATTGGACAAGGATATCCTGACAGCTGAAATAAGATGTAGGGTTACCTCGAATGACACTATACTTGATGGGGTTGATTGGGGGATGAATGCTTCCTTATTTTTCAAGACATGGATTCAATCATGGATGGGCGAGGATTATCTATCAGATGTTGGATAGGGACAAAGTATTTTATTGATGGGGGTATAATATCCTAGGTCAGTTGCACCATGACCCACACATGTGTGCATATCATGGTGGAAGAAACCTAGGTGCAGTGGTTTTATTGCTTTTAGTATGGGCCTAGTGACCCATCGTAGTTTCTTGATCAATTATAATACATGAGTACATGCAACAATATGATCCATATGTGTGCAAATAACATCATCCAATCTTGTATTCCTTAGTGAGGGGGATAGGTTATTGGAAGAGGCTACTCAATGAGCTCCTAGTATTTGAGTCGACACTCTTCAGAGACTATGAGCCTTGGTAGTTATAGGATGATGTGCACCAATGGGAGGATTGGAAGGAGGAAATATACCACCTATATTATATACAAAAAAAACTTTTGGATACTGGGTAGAACCATCTACATGATCGCAAGGTACTAGTGCTTGTGGGTCATGAGATATTTTGGGTTAGTGTAGGATGTACGTCTTGATAGATTCCCTCACCCACATGTGTCTTAGGAGGTAGGAGCATGGGGTTATGGAATATATCTAGTATTATCTAGGACTAGCTTGAGGTTGATGCAACCCATTCCATGGTAGAGAGTGTAGGACATGGAAGATGCAAGGCTAACACTTGCTTATGCAACTTGGTGGGTATAACATCAACCAATTAGGTTGATATACCTCAGGTAGGTTGTGCTAGAGGAGTAGCTTAGGCTTGATCAAGATGTGGAAAAGGGGATGATAGGGGATCTAGAGATGGGGGATCATGAGGAGGTAGGGTGTAAAATCAAAGGACAACCATATCTAGGGCTAGATAGAGAGTTTCTTCCAAACATGAATAGGGATAAGGATGAGAATAGATACCAGATCCTCTAGTATAGGGATAGGGATAGGGACCTTAGGTACAGGCACCACAATTCATGTAGCTAGTAGCCCACCCAACAATATAGCCAATCCCAAAGGTACATCCATAGTCCCACATGGTTACTTAGGAAGCATATTATACCTTATTGCAGAGGCACAATGATTTGACTAGAGATAGGGAATAGATCCATACATATGATATCCACATTGTATGAGATAGAAACAAAACACGACAAAAACAAAGTTGTTGAGGGTGCAGGAAGAGTTAGAGGCTATGAGAGGGAGTTAGAGACTACGAGAGCTTAGAGGGACACTCTCAAGATAGAGGTATCTCGCCTACAAGTTCTCTACGAGTAAGAGTGAACATAGAGTGCCAGTCTTGAGATTTCCTTAACAAATCTATAGAGGAGGGTCAATGGAGGTGCGTTTGGACAAGAAAGTGACTTGATGAAGGTAGGATTGGGTACCAATGAGGATATCCTATAGAAGATAAAGACACTTTTCAATAATACATAAATAAAAAATAATTTAAGGATACTTTTAGTATATTGGTGAAATCCATAATGTGTGACAATAAGAATAGACCAATAAGAACTTTACATACAAGGACACATTTTATTTTACAAAATTCAGAGAATGACTAACATAAGATTATAGAGTTCAATATAATAGACCAATGTTCAATGCAAATAAATCATAATTCTTCTACCAATGAAGAATTTCATAACAGAATCTCCCGACACCTATCTCACAAAAACATCAAGGGAGATAATATTGTAGGAGTGCATTTCCACCCTACCATCAAGTAATTATGCTTCCCAAGAATCTTTCCTCACATGAAAGCTACCCAGCCTAGCTAGATGAATCTAATCAAATAAGACTATCTGAAGTAATGGAATTGGTGTAAATCAATAATAAAAACTTCAAATATCATCAATTACACCATAACATAGAAACATGATTATGTAACATGGGATTAAAAAAATCCCTTTCCCATCATTGTAGAATATTTCAAGATCTTAGTTCTCATTCATTTAGAAAAATTGAAACAACCATGCATTTAATTCTTAGTATAGGGAATTATCAAAACACATAAAGTGACATGAAGGCCTATATCCTTTGAATACTTTCATAAGAAACACAAAGAACCACAACATATCCTTAATAGGTGCATTCATTTCTTATCCAGAATAAATTATCTACACTAAGTTCATGGTCATGTTATCATAAAAATATAAATTCGATTATTATCTTACAAGTAAGCTAAACATAATATTTGAATTAGTAGGATTCTAATTAAATCTCTACAAAAACCATGTATTAAGTTTATCATAAGTTTCCACACAATGCTACCTCAATCAGATTGATTTATACAAGGATCATAACCCTTGAGCTTCCCAAACATGTATCATACAACATACCTGAAGAATGATTATCCTTAATCTAATAGAATCACAAGAACCTTAACATAATTCTATTGTTATTCCATTCTCAATATTAAACCCAAGTCTACTCAAAGGAAAAAGCTCATCATGAGCATTTTATATCAAAACTTTTAAGCAACATTAACAAAGTTTCTATTTTACACTAATAAAGTATCATTCTCTTTCGTAAAGGATGCATACAAAAGATGGAACACGAGAACCGTTTATATTTGAATTAAAAAATTTCCCACTTCAAATGGCATATAAAAATATAATATATATAAATAAATATATAAGAGCTCTCAGTTGACAGGCTCATTAAAAGATCAAGGTTTCAACAAGTAGATTCTTTCTCATAGTTTAGGTCTTTCTGTGATGAATAAATCACCCAGTTATCTCTACCTTTGGGAAACACATTCTACTGGCAATAAGATTACAACTATGATTTAGAAATAAAGGGTGCGACAAATGTTTTTAATAAAGATAACAATCTAATGTAAGTTTTTTTTTATTGGTTTAAACCCAGCTTGCGAGACATAAGGCATTAGAAAGTCATTCCAAGATGTTGATCTCGTATTAAAATAGAATGGAAAAAGGGAAGGATATGTAGCATAGAGGATTTAAATATGAAAAAAACAATGAAGATTAATATAAATACTAATTCCAAGATGGTACAGAAACAGTTAACGCAAAGGTTCATATAGGTCACAACCTATTTTATTTTCTTACCATGCTTTTAGTTGAAACTTTAAGTTCAAACTAAATTTTAGGACCTATCAGAGTTGCCAGTAATTAATGGATAGACTGGGAGTTAAGTTAAGGGAGATCCTATTTTTAAGAGGGAATTACCCATGCATGCTCGCAAATTGAGGATAGGGATTTCATTCTAGGGGAGTTGTTCTCAGATGGTTCAGAAACACTACCGTGTTATAATGGTGGGAGAGAGGGTGTCGACTCTCTGAATGTACTGACCCAGTTAAAATGGTTAAGCCACATTGTAGAAATTGAACGTGGACATGGTGGGAAGAATTCATAGTGTTCTATATTTGGGAATATCTTTTCTCACTGTGGTTGGAAGCTTTCCATTTCTTGGATCTCTTCATAGAGTTTTCTCACTAATTGAGGTATGGAATTTGGGTTTTTCTTTAAACTACTATAATTCTTGGTGATCCCACCTTATATATTCATGGTGATATGCATAAGTCATTTCTTGATCAGAAATTGTTCACCGAGTGAGTTTTAGGCTCATCTTTATTGGTATGTTAGTCATTTTGTTTCAATCTTCTCTTCATGGATCCTAGTACCTAATAACATTTTTTTATCGACATTCAAAGCTATCATAGAGGGATTTCACTCATGCAAAGTGAGTGTTCTGGTTGCAATCAAATAAGATTATCATTTTCTTTAATTGTTTCTTGGGATGATTCCATAACCGCTTAGAAAACCTTGTATATAGTGGTAACCATATGTAAGCTCTTGTAATATTGACCATGTGTTCTATATACTACTTTTGTGGAAATATCATTTTGGTTCTTTCCTTCACCAATCTTTATACCTAACAATATGCCATGTACCTCCTAGATTTTACCAAGTGCTATGTAACCTTGGTATCATTGTCCCTTGTATATGATTGATTTTTTGTATCCGTCTTTCACCCTCCTCTATTTATGTTTCTTAATACACAGTGATGCCCAAACATTGCATGTTTCCCTTATGCCCATTTCTAGAACCCCGGTTCGACAACTATGAATGGGCACCAAGTTATTCTACTATGTTCATCTAGCATTCTCATATTGTCTAACTTTGGTTGTTCAAGTTAGTATAACATAATTCTTGCCTCATCTTGATCTTTGCCTGGGTATTTATTTTGTAGAAGCCTCCTCCAATAGAATAGTCTAGTTTGTAGTTTGAAACGTATATGCATGCATCAGTTGATTTTTTAATTCACTTGTGTGTGAATGCAATACAACTTCATGAGATTAGTTTATTTAATAGAAATTCTATGGAATAATAATGACAATTTAAACTAAGAATTGTAAATAAATCAATAAGAATCCCATGGATCTCTATCTAAGCATGTTAATAGAGCTCTCAACCTTAATCTCTACTAATCATAGTCCTAGAATGAAAAAATGATAAAGATATGCCTAATCTAGCTCTCAAATTCTCTCAATTGCTTTAATAATGAACTCAAATGCTCTCACAAAAGCTATGAAAATGCACAATTATGCTTTGATATTCTCTCAATTTCTATGAAAATGGCTATAATATGGATGCTTTGCATTCAAATTTTTAGGATCCTCTTATGCTTGCAAAATAACTTCTATTTTTAGGATTTTCCCAAGTTTAGGGGGTAGAGTCAATTGATCATGATTAAGCCTCGGTTGAGTGAAAGGATTTAAAAGGGTTTCAAATGAAAAGAAAATTTAAATGCTTGTCTCAAAGGTTTGGACAAAGGGACAAATTTGAGTGATTAGGATTGAAAGTTTAAAATGAGTGATTGAGATTGAAAATTTGGAGTGATCCATGTGCTTTGCTTTCTCAATTTTCATTGGTTCCTCAAATTCATGTTAAAAGATATTAGGATTTATTAATTCAATCAATTAATTAAATTAGCCATGTAGGGGAATAGGTTGGATTTGATTTTTGATTTAAAGTATACAACTAATTGATTAAAATCAATTATATAGTTTGATTAATCTCTTTATGCCTATATTTAATCATTTGATGTCACTTGTTAATTAATCCTTTGATTTGATGTATTTATCCCAATTTTATTTAATAAATGTCCATTTGAATTGATTTGATCCATTTTGTTGATATTTAGTACAATTTGCTGAGATTTACAGATTTTCTTGATAAGAGAACACTTGCACAATTTTAGGTGTCTACAAATGTCACTCTTTGAATTGATGTGCAAAGTGCATTAGTTCAAAGAAAATTTGATGTCTTGATCACTGATTTGATGCCTAATTGATTGATAAAACCTTGATTGATTGATAACCTGATCCAAGATGTGAAACTTGATTTAAAACCCTAATGCAAAATTGATTATGATTAAAAATGCCCCACTGATGATATTTTGAAATTTCAATGCCCCAGATTTGATTGATGTTTGATGCAGATCCTGATTTTTTATTGTGATGATGCCCCCTCAAAAATGAAAACACATTGATGTCCGGAAGTAAAAGATGATGATACCGATAAAGAATAGATCTTTATCATTTCTAAAAACAATCACGATGATCCTGATCAACAAAACATGCCCTAGTACGAAGAAAATGTAGATTAGGTCAAAATGGGTCAAACATCTCTTCAAAATGATGTCAAATAGCATAAATAGGTTTAAAAATCAATTTTTACTTTTCATTTTCACTTTTTACTATTGAGATTTTGCTCTGATTCTTTTGTGATTTCCAACGATGGTGGTCCCCATTCAATAGCATCAGTTCAAGTGAGGGCTTAGATATCAAATCCCAGCTGACTATGGACCTCTGGTAAGTGGTTTTGAACCTCTTTGTTCATTTATTTCTGTTGTAGGATTGCATTTAAAGCTTTTAATCATGCTTACTAGGGTATTTTAGGGCAATTTTAAGGCAAATTCCTTGTAGGATAGTTTAAATACTACATAATAGTATGAAATACTGCATCCACATTGTTAAATGATGCCTATACATATTGAAATGATGTGTATAGGTTAGGTTAAATCCTTCTTATGATAGATCAAATACCGCTAAAGAAACCCTAGGGAAAAGCAACTTTTTAAATGCCGCTGAGGATGATTGAAATGCCGCCTACAAAGGGAAAATAATGTGTAAAAGGAGAAATATAATTTCTAATTAGTCAAGTAAAACCTATGATATATAAAATGATTCTTAAGCATGAAATGATACGTACACTTTGTAACCTGACACCTGCAAGAAAATTTGCTGAAAACTTGATTTCAAAAAGAACAAACTGCTTATGATTGATTATCTCGATTAAAAAATTGATTTCCAAGATAGCTAGGTGTGTTTAGTAATGCTACCGAGTGTTTAGGATATTAGAATGATCACAAAATGGATGTTTGATATGTCAATCTGATTGGATAGAAAACTGATTGATAGGATAGCTGATATATTGATCCCTTCCCAAGATCTAGAGTTAGGAACAATAGGTTGATGTGCTCAAAAAGAGCAAAGGATTAATTTAATTGTTGTTGGTTGAATTTAAATGGTCCACTAATATGGAAATACTAATATGATTCACTTGATTTGTAAAATAGGAATGGTTTCATAAGTTGTATGTATGGAGCCTTCCATTGTGGTTGCTTGATTTGGTGGACGATCTCACTAGACCTGAGATACGCGTGATTGAGTAGTGTGGTTTGTAATTTCTCCTTGACATACCTTGGTTTTAGCTGAGCTAAGGATTACTCACAACTATGGTCGAGTGTTGGCACTGTGTCCATAAACCTTCCACTTACCCCTCAGCAAGATGACGATCACTCCCGAGGATGTATATATATTGTTACACATCCCTACCTAAGGAGATAGGGTTTACTATGATCAGGTATATGATGGAAGTGTTGTAGATGGGTCTTTATAGATCCTACGATCATAGATGATACCATTACATGGGGGCAATTTTCATTGTTCCCTACTTTTCATGTATTGTTAGGTGTAGTGATCGGTGGTTTACACCTGTCTAATAGATGAGGTTGCAGATTCACAGTCAGATGGGCCAGATCCTGGAGGACTTAATTACACATCCTCAGATATTTTTTTGGGGTTTCTATGTGCTAGCATAGTTATATCATGATTTACATGAGGTTGTGTATTGAGAGAGTGCGGCTATATCAGTCGGAGCTATATTATTACAGTTATGGACCTGGGAGGACATCCTAGTCACCAGACTGATTACATCTCGAGTGTAGGGTCGAGGATGGCCATGTGTATTCCTATATGATGGAATGATTGTCCAACATTGTTTGGGCAAGGTTGAGTACTAGTGGAGGATGATAGATGACATAGATCAGGTTGTTTGGAGACCTTACCTTGGTTGTGAGGGCTGGAGAGAGGACGATGATGAGTTACCTTAAATGTTCTCCCCTTAATGGATGATTGGAAAATCACCTCTTATGATTGAGAGATTCTTCTTTATGAGAGTGTTACGACAGTATGGACGGGTACAAGATATGCTACAGGGTATGGCATTGTATGCACATTTATAGACAGAACAATCCATGTGGGGAGCTCAGGTTGAATATGAGTTTGCATGTGATCAGATTGATAGATTGGGTTTCATTCGATTGGACATGTTAGACCATATTGTTGATGTTGGGATGTTTGCTGAGTACAAAGAGTGGTTTACTAGAAACAAATTCATGAGATACACAGATCGAATGGGGCATATCCTAGATGTAGATGATACATCTAATGATGGTGATAGTGGAGATGGTGGTGGATGTGGTCAGAGAGTATAGAGACAATGATCTCCTAGAGTTCTGAGAGCTCCTTGGGTACCTAGAGCTCCTAGAGGTTTAGGAAGAGGGAAAATGGTACCTCAGATGTGGGGTTGGAATGTCAAAGCTAGGGGTGGTGGGTATGTTCCTAGACATAGATAGGTGGTTCCTCCCATACCAGTTGCAGCATGGGGATATCAATGATAGAGGGATGCCAGGAAGGCACACCTTGATCAGGCCAGATAGGTTTCTGGGGCACAGGTTCACGTTCAGGAACAATAGGTACTACAACATGTTCCTATCATACATCCATAGGTTAGTGTAGCTCCCCCAGGTCTAGTATAGCCACCTCCACCTAGAAGAGTGGATCAGGATATCCAAAGCCTACAAACTTTTTTGTCAGCTATGTCAGCTCACATAGCTCATCTCATTACTATGATTCAGACATTTATGAGTAGGATGGAGCAGATGACCCAGGAAGCATCTAGCAGTCAGGTTCCTCCTAGTACCACATATAGATCAAACATGGGTCCAGATGGACCAGGGGATATATGTATAGGAGATGGATTAGGTGTTGGGACCGGTGATGGATCAGGTGCCCCTACTGGGTCTTGATTGGATGCAGCTTTGATATTGATCCTCTTGATATGTATTTATTTGATCAAGATTTTTTATGATGTATAATTTTTGTTGATGTATGTTGATATACAGATATTTATGGACCTTCTAATGGACATTTATTTATGATGCTTTTTTATTCTCATGATGTTATTATAATGTTGATGTGAGATTTATTTATATGCATATCTATATGATTTCTATGGTGTATTTTCTTTTATATGCTATGGATGCAGTATCTTAGATATGACAGATAAATAGATGCAAATGATAATGCAACTACTTCTATATGTTTTTTATTTATGTTGAATGATTTATGCCATGCAATGGTAAAATGAATACAACTATCTTTTTGAGTTTTTGATTGTATGGAACTTATATGAAATGCACTTTTTAAATGGATGCGATATGGATAATGATTAATGATTATATAAATCTTTTTATTTTCTCTTTTCATATAATTATGAATAATGATTAATGTAATAAATGCATGAAAGCAAAAGAGATTCTTACATCATTGATTTGAAACAAAATAATTGAATTTGAACCCCCAAAATTGATTAACCCCCTTGAACTTGGAAAAACTTTTAAATATACAATTAATATAACATTAAAATGCAATGCAATGCGACTAATTGTCACTAGCTTTTTGTGAAATAAATGCAATAGAGATATATTTTCATCATTGAGAATTGTAGAACTAGGATCAAGTATAATCATCACTAACCACATCATGATGATATGAATACCACTTTCATCACTTTGGTAACCTTTGGGAAACTAGTACAACCCTCACTAGTTGAGTAATTAACTATGGGAGTATAAATACTGGTTTCATAAGATTCAATGTTGCAAGTGGATTTTGGTATTAAGATATGGAAGATCTAAATAGCCAAGGTATCCATTTGTGTAAACAAATAAAGGTTAACCATCCTTCCTATATGAAAATACTTGATGGTTCTTTGATGACCATGTCCTTAGATGAATTCACACAAGTTGGTGGATCTTCCTCAAAACAGTCACTCAAAGTCAAGAAAGTATCATGTCTTCATCATCGCCAATCTAGTCAAAACATCATCGATTAACTAAAAAGACATGACAAAATGCAATAAAGATCATCAAAAATCTTCAAGTGTTTTGTATTGTATCAAGATTTTCAATAGAATTGTCAAACATTCTGATCATTTAGGTTGTGTCAATTTTTAATCCTAAATAATAAATTCATGAAGTTCAAGGATCAAGTTGCAAGATCGAATGCTTGATTTGAACAATGATATCCATCAAAGGTTCAACACTATCTCTCCTCTGAAGCTCTGAAAATTTGGGCTCTGATATGTGACCTAAAGTAGCACTTAATGAATCCGTTTGTACCAAAACCAATGCTTTGGCCTCCAATTGATAAATGTGACCATGTAAATGTTGGGCAAATGAAACCTAGTATGTGACAATGCATCTAAGAGACTTTATTATGACTATGCACAAATGATGGATGTAATGAGGATATACAAATGGGATGATGAAAAGGCAATATGTACAATTACAACTATGAAAGACCTAAGGGATCAAAAAGCGCCTGATTTCTAGGTTTTCACCTTTTGAGGTTTATTTATTTTTCTCTTATTTTTTTTTTCTTTTTTTGTTACCAAGGCACATATTTCTAGGTTTTCACCAAGGCACTTTTCTCTTTTTCAATTTTTTTTTTTTTTTAAATTTTTTATTTTTTCCAATTTTTTTGATATCATCAAGGCACCTATTTGCTAGGTTTTCATCAAGATAACCATTTTTTGGATTTTTTGATGTTTTTTTCTTTCTTGATGCTATATTTTATCCTTTTTATGCTTTTATTCTTTTCCATTGTTTTTGAACTTTTTGATCTTTCTCATTTTTTTTGGATTTTGAATGATGCTAAACTCATTGGATACACATTCCTATGATACTCTTTCTTCCTATTCTCCTTCATCTGATCTAGTATGGAACCTTTTTAAATGGATGTTGTTAATATGCTCTTGCAATTCATCACCCTCACAATCAGCTACCTTGTAGGTCCCAATTCGAAAAGAGGAAGTAATTACAAAAGATCCAAGCCAATTTTCTTCCCATTTTCCTTTCTTTCCTTTACCCACTTGGTTTTTAGGGTTTTCTCTTAAGACTAAGTATCCCACTTGAAAGGTTCTAGTTTTGATATGCTTGTTGTAATTCCTTGAGATTCTATTTTGATACACTTTCAAATGCTCATAAGATTGTTTTTGATATTCCTCCAACAATTCCAACTGTTGAAGTTGGGCGACCGTATAATCCTCATTAGTGATTAATCTATGTAATGAAACTCTTAAGGATGGGATTTCAACCTCCAAAGGTAGAACAACTTCTGCCCCATAAACTAAGGAAAATTATGTAGCTCCTGCTGGTGTTTGAATTGTAGTTATGTAGGCCCACAATGTCAAGTTTTTCTGAACATACCAATCTCTTCTTGATTTGTCAACTGATCTTTTCAATATTTTAAGGATATTCATATTTGTAGCTTTGGCTTGTCCATTACCTTGAGGATAGTAAATGGAGGAAGAATGGTGTGTTATATAGAAGATTTCACATAGTTCATCCACATCTTTGTTCTTGAATTGTTTCCCATTATCCATGATGATGGCATGAGGAATACCATATCTACAAATGATGTGATTAAGGATAAACATAGAAATTTTTTTTCCCATTGTAGTTGTGAATGGTACTAGCTCTAAACATTTAGTAAAATATTCTATTTCCATGATGATGTATTTGTGACCACTAGAAGAAGGTGAATAAATTATTCCAATAAGATCATAACCCCATTGGTAAAAATGGCCATGGTGTGATGAATAAATGCAAATCTTGTATAGGTACATGGATCATGTCTCAATGATATTGGAATTTTGAACATACTTTAACAAAGTGGCAAGCATCATTTTCTAAGGTTTTCCAAAAATACCCCATACGAAGGATTTCTTGGCTAAATTCAACCCACTTTAATGTGACCTATAGATACCCTCATGAATGTATTTTAAAGCTAACTTTGATTCCTCATCCTCTATACACCTAAGTATCATTCTCTCAAGACCTTTGTGATACAATATATTTGATAGGATAGTGTAATGAGCCACTTGGCATATAAAATGTCATTTTTGGGCATGGGTCTGGTCTAAACGTAAAACTTGGTCTTGAGCTATGTATAAATGGTTCTGTACCAAGGTGAGTCATGTCCATTTATAAGGCCAATAATTTGTGTTTTAGGTAGGTCAAAAGTTAGTTTCACCAACTCTTCCACCAAGAATTCATACCTCGCATTTTGATCAGGCATTTGGAGTAAAGAAGCCAAAGTAGCCATAGCATCTACAACTCTATTCTTGTCCCGTGGAAATTGCTCAAATGTAATCAAGGAAAAGTATTTCTTCCAGTCATCTACCATCCTTTTATATGGAATCAATTTTTCATCCTTATTTTGATATTCATCATTGATTTGATTGATGACTAATTGAGAATGCCCATAAACTTGTAGTTTTGTGACGTTCCATTCTAAAGCCATTTTAATGCCTATGACTAACGCTTCATACTTTGTAATATTTTTTGTACATGGGAACAAAATTTTATAAGACTTAAGAATGGTGTATCCTTGAGGTGTAATCAATATAATTCCGTCTCGTGAACCATTAGTGTAGGATCCATCGAAATATAATTTCCATGCTTTGACTTCCACATTAACTATTTCTGCATCTGGAAATTCAACATGAATAGGATGAGTAGAAACTAAAGTATTTTCAGCCAGATGATTAGCTATGAATTGGCCCTTGATATCTTTTCGATCTACATACTCAATGTCAAATTCACTAAGTACCATCACCCATTTAGCAATTCTTCCAGTTAGGGTTGTTTTACTAAGAAAATACTTTAATGGATCAATCTTTGTAATCAACTTCACCTTGTGCATCAACAAGTAATGTCTTAGTTCTTGTGAGAAAAAAACCACTTCTAGACAAGCTCTTTCCATGAAGCTATAGTTCAACTCATACCTAATCAAAGCTCCACTTAAGTAGTAAATAGTTCTTTAGTTTCCTTGATCATCCTCTTGTGCCAATAAAACCCCTAAAGATCTCTCCGTTGCTGAAATATATAGTAGTAAGGGTTTTCCTTTGATGGGAGGCATCAAACTGTGTGGGTTTACCAAGTATGTTTTCAATAAGGTGAAGGCTTTTTCACATTCATCATCTCATGTAAAATGCTATCTTTATGTAGCAATCTTGTAAAAGAGTGGCACTTTTTTGCCAACTGAGAAATGAACCTTCTAATAGATTGAATTCTTCCTTGAAGTGACCTCATTTGAATAATGTTTTTGGGAGTTTCCATGTCCATTATTTCTTGCAATTTTTTCGGATCCACTTCTATCCCTTTTGGTGAAACTATGTAACCTAAGAGCTTGCTAGATTGAACAACAAATGCACATTTATTTGGATTTAATCTTACTTTAAATTTCTCCAACCTTGTAAAAATATTTTCTAAGGTAGGGATATGATCTTTTCTTTGATGTGACTTTGCTAAGATATCATTCATATAGTCTTCTAGGAAAGTATCCATCATGTCATGGAAGATATTTTTCATTTCCCTTTGGTAAGTTTCTCCCACATTTTTGAGGCCCAGGGGCATAACATTCCAACAAAAAGTACCCCAAGGGAACATGAAAATGGTCTTTTCTTGATCCTCAAGTGCAATTTGAATCTGATTATATCCACAAAATCTTTCCATCAATGAAAACATAGAATGTCCTGCCATCAAATCCCCTATAGCATCAATGTTAGTTAATGGAAAATCATCCTTAGGGAAAGCAAGGTTAAGGTCTCTAAAATCAATGCATATTCGAATAGATTTGTCATGTTTAGTAACATGTACAATATTTGAAATCCATTTTTCATAAGCTATTACTCTTATGAATCCAAACTTTACTAGATTTTCTAATTCTACCTTGACCAATAAAGCTATATGGGGATGCATTTTTCTCAACTTTTGCTTCATAGGTTTTATGTCGGGTCTCACATTGTTCCAATTCAAACCTTGATCCTTATTGTCTTGATTTTTGGCCTTATGAATGGTGGAATAGGTATGAATAACATCTACCTCTTTGTCATGACAAAATTATTTGGATAGGGTATACCACTCATATTCTACAGAATCATCGTCACTCTCAAATTCTAACATGTGCACATGCTCTTGAAAATCATGCATAGGACTTGTACTTTCTCCTTTTTCTTGATACCCTATTCTTGATTTATCATGCTTTGACCTCCAAGGAGGTTCAATAGGTTCTACCAACCCTCTATTCTTGATTCCTAAGGGTCCTCTTCCCTTGTATCCCATTTTTTGCATTAGTTGAAATCCCTTTTCATATTGATTAGTTTGGTTATTGGTATGTTGCCCTCTTTCAGTGGGATTATTTGAAGTATCATCCTCTTTGTAGAGCCATTGTAAAACTGAATTATCCTCGTTTTCTAGGGTTTATTGATCACTCTCTCTTACAAAATGAGTATTGTATTTTTAAGGTTGATGAGCACCTGAGGGTTTCCCATGTTTCTTTGGGGAAGTTGGTAAAACAGATAGCAAAATAGAATATTCCCCTACTCGTTTGGAATTGATTCTACATTGATTTTCAAACTTATACATCATCTCACTCATATTTTGGTAGTAGTCCTTCTTGGTTTGTTCTCTCTCATCCTTAGAAGGTCTCAAAATTTATAACTTTGGTGTAGAAGCTATGACTGAATTTTCATTGGAACTTTGACCCTCATAACTAGCTTTCTACTTTCCCTTAGTTGATGTAGTTGAGTTAGTTGCATTTGAATCTGAAGTAGATGTAGCATTTGATGTACAAGTAGGACCTTCCTTTTATTTTCTTCAATGATGATACTAGGAATGATTCCTTCCTTATTATGTGGAATAAATAACTCATGAATAGGTTGCATTGTATTGCAATATTGAAAGGGATTAGAATCTCCACCAATAGTTATGTCTCCACCCATGTACATAAATTTAATACATTGATAATAGGTCGAAGGCACGGCTTGCATCTCATGAATCCATAGCCTTCTCAATAAAATATTATAAGTTAACTTCATGTCAAGGACTTGAAAAATGGTGTCTTTCTAGGTAGGTCAAACTTGAATGGTTAGAACTATCATTCCTTTCAAATATCTTTCCTCCTCATCATAAGCCTTGATAGTAATCTACTTTTTAGGATCAATAGATGTTCTTCCAGCCCTAAATATTTGACAATTTTCAAAGTGCAAATGTTGAGATAAGATCCTCTATTAATGAGGACTCTCTTGACCCTATGCCTTTGGATTAAGACTTCTATATACAAGGGAAATTTTTGATGATGAGTAATGGACATATCATCTTGTTCTGAATATTAAAGGCAATGTGGTGCAATAATATGTCCTCCCATGTTTTGAAACTTATCTTCCTCCAAGTTTATAGGAACATTAGTTTCCATAAGATCTTTTTCCAAGATCTCCTTGTTATTGGGAGAAAGTTTTAATAACTCCAAAATATAAATTTGTGCTAGAGTCTTTTGCAATTAATCAACCAAACTATAAGGATTTGTTGTAGGAGGTGTTTGTTTAGCCAAAGTAGTTGATTGTGTAGGATCAATAGGTTTAGGAGCACCCCCTTGTAGGGTAATCCTTACTGCTTGCCCCCTGGTGATAGCATTAGAAGTCTCCTTTATGGGTTGTTCCTTTATCACCACAACATTAACAACATTCTCATGTTCGGACAAGGTATTGATACTATTGTCATAATGATGAGAAAAATTAGCATTTTTGTTAACTTTAGAATTGTTGCCATGATTATTCAAATTTGAAGACTCACCTTTGTCATGATTAAAGAACAATGTTTTAAAGGGTGTATGATCCTCATTTTTTTGGGGCCCTTCCACTTTAATCACACCGTTATCAATTAAATCTTGCACCACATGTCTTAGGAAAAATCATTCATTTGTTTTGTGTCCTTGATTTCTATGATATTCACAATGATTGGACTCACTCCACGAAGTAGGATTCACTTGTAGTTTGTAGGGTTGAGGCCTAGGTAAGTCAATAATCTTATTCACAATGAGGGTTCTCAATGATTTTTCAAGTGGTTCACCCAAGGGTGTGAATTTCCTTCTAGGTGATGGATCAAAGAAGGGTTTAGGCTTATTGGCATCTTGATTGTTCCCAAAGTTGTTATTATTGTAGTTACTATTGAAAGGAACTTTGGGTGCTTGATTTTCATTATTAATTTGAGTCTAGATCTTCTTGTGAGGGTAAATGGAGTGGCCTTCAAATTGTTCACTTCCAAAAATCCATCATTGATCACAGCTTTGTTATTGCTCCTCATCCAAAATTGGTTATTGTTAAGAGGAGCCCTATTTTGATTTTTGTTGGAGGTATTGTTGTTAGCATCCTTATTATCCTTATAAAGTTTGAGTTCTCCACTTTTGAGTAATTTACCTCCTCCATAGTAACTCCATTATTGATTAGGTCTTGGAAAGACCTAGGGAATTGTAACGTTAACCGAGAATTCTTTTAATTGTTCAAGCTATTAATGAATATATCCATCTTCTCCTTTTTGGGCACACTTTGAGGGTATCTAGGAAATACCTCTCTCCACCTTTGTAGTAAAAGTAGGAATCCTTCCCCCTCATGTTATTTGGTATTACATAAATTAATAATAGTAACCTCGTGCTTGATATTATAATAGTAATGAGTTACGAACTTGAAGGCCAATTCCTAAAAAATGCAGATGCCAGAGGGTAACTTGGAAAACCACTCCATTGCCATACCTCCTAAAATTCTTAGGAATAAACTCATTAAATATGTTCTATCATGCATGAAATTAAACCTCAATGCATAAAACTTCCTTAGATAATCTTGAGGATCGGATGCTCCTTCGCTTTTATCATACTTAGGAAAAACAACATTGCTACGGAATGGAACCATAATTAATGTTTTATCAAATGGAAATGGACACAATGCTTTGATAGAGAAGGGTTTAGGATCCCCCATTTATTTCATTGTATCTAGTTGCATTTGGAATAATTTAAACCGCTTTTCATGATGTCAATAGGGTTAGCTTTGTAAAAATTTTGTGTCAATTGATCAACATCATAATTGTGTGGGATTTTAGTCCCCGCTTGTGCTAGGTCTAGTAAATATTTTTCCCTATCTCTTTCCAATACTTTTTCCATGAGTGTCATGTAGAATGGGATTTGAACCATTTCATTTACCTTCTCTTTGGTAGCCTCTTCATATTAGGGTCAATATTTCCTCCATTTTTGTTGTCTACCCCTTGATTGTTAGGGTCAACTCCTCTTCCATCCGTCCCATTATTATTGACCGCTCCATTTCCATTGTTATTTGTGTTATCTCTATTGGCATTCTTGATTAGCTTAGGATCCATATTTCTAAATGGGAAAGCCATGTTTGGTTCTACCTCTTTGTTTGGTTGTTGAGTTGGTTGTTGTGAAGAAGTAGAATTATCACTAGGAAAAGGAAACTCATGCCTTAGATAAGAACGGTAGGATTGTAGGGTAGCTTTGATGTAATGTGATCAGGTGAAATTTGGCATGAGCATAAATCACTTAAAAACTTGTCTTTTTATCACATATTTGATCAATCCCTTATTGATTTTGTGATTTGTCCAATAATGAGGGATTCTAATCAAACTAAAATGATGAACAGGTATAATATATAAAAGGGTATCTAAAAATGTAATCAAATTGTTTTCAAGGTCTTGGGAAATGCCCCATGTTTTCATTTCTTTGTTTTCTGGGTGTCACTTCACTATTGTGTATGTGTGACTTCACACTGCATAGGCAGTAACTGGAAATTGTGTATGGGGCACTCCGCAGTTTGCAAGTGGTGTTTGATCGTTTGTAGGCAGTGTTTAAAAGATTCTAGGGATCACTTTCAAGTGATTTAGGTGCTACTTCACTATTTTTAGGTGTGACTTCCATTTATAGGAGTGAAAAAAATTGTTGTAGGTGTTATTTGATTGTTTGTATGCGTCACTTAGCTGATCCAGTTGGTTTTCATAGTTTTTAGGGTCTTTAAAATTATAATGTCTATGAGCAGAGTTGTAAAATTAAATTCTTGCTTGAAAGTAAAGACACAAACACACCACACACATAAAATTTGTATCTTAATCCTAAAGCACACCAAGTGTATGTTCTCAGACGTTTCCATGGGTCTTGAACAATAATTTTTTCAAAAAACTCTACCTATAGTCAAATTTGGCTTTTTAACAATGGCTCTAACAAGGTAGCTTGCTACTTAAAAAGGTTTTAATTAACTATGAAAAGTCTACTATACCCTTTTTCAAGGGCTTCCCACATGCACGAAAGTATGATTTTGCAAAATCCTAAAGGACTATTCGAGGAAGTGAAGATCCTTAACATGATTTAGTCACTATGACCCAATAAGGAAGAGTGCATTTTATTATATTGGGTTGGATAGTATCATGGCTAAAGTGAGTGTTTCTCACTTTGGGTAATTCCCTCTCACCGTCCTTGTAAGGAAAATTTTGGGAGGCAGGCCCTCTAAGTATCTAGCTATCTAACATGTATATAGAAAGAAAAAGTTGAACTTAGTCAAACAAGTTTGGGAGTTTGATTCACTCAAAGAGTGAAGAGAATAACCATATTAATTTTCTTAGCTCCAAGCACTTCAAACACATTTGTTCATTTTCAACATCTTAACAAGGAGGTTCTTAGAAATTTGAAATGTTTGGTTCAATTATTCCTTTCTTTCTACCACCCAAATGCAACACTTTTGGCTTTTTGATCAACTTCAAAAAGTTGAGAGCATACACCTAATGTTTTGTTTATAATGGAGAATAATAAACTAGATATCAACAAAATTGCCACAATTTAAATAAAGCAAGCTTGATTTAAAAAATGCCTCATTTTGATGCTAGCAAATGCTAGACGCTTTTTTGAGGTTTTTTTTTTTTTTTTTGCTCACTCACCTAGTGGCAATCATTCCCTCTCTGGCTCCACCAGCAAGTTAGTCAACACCACAACCAAAGTGAAGAAAAACTAAAATCAAATTTACAATACAATCAAGTTCCTTAGAAAAATTTGAAAACAAAAAAACTTAAGGACTTAATGCACAAAATTAATTTAAAGATGGAAACTTCATTTTATAAGAATTACTTATTTTCACAAAATACTCATACAATGCTTGCTCTTTTTCTAAATCTTCCAAAATAATAGCACAATAAATTTTCTTAGAGTGCTTGTTTTAGATTCTCACCTCCTTTCTTTCCCTTTTGATCCACACCTCTAGTTTTTGTACCATCAAGTGTCTGTTCATCTTCAAAAACCACAATAACAGAGAGTTAATAATCTAATTTTAATGACCTGCAAGTAATAAAACACAGAAAACAACAGGCGTCATTTTGCAGCTTATAGGCATTGCTTTACAGTAAGCTACGTGGAACTTTGCACTAGTGTAATCATTAGTTTGCACTATGTTACATGAGACTTTACAAATAACAAGCGGAAAAATAAAAATACTAGTCGTTACAAAGCATATTAAATGTGATAAATAAAAGTGCAGAGGTAGTAGGATCATGCTTGCATGTGATATTTACCGACTGACAGGCGTTGCTTTAGATTTCCAGGCGTCACTATTCAGTTGATAGGCATGAAAAAATTAAGACAGAAGAAAGAAAGAACTTGCACGTGTTATTTAATTATTAGCAAGCATCATCCTTTGGCTTGTACATGGCATTTGACCTACAATCTTAAAAATAAGACAAAAATGGAACAAAAATACACAAAATTTGAAATAAATGAGGATTAGATGCTCAAATCCCCATGGTGGGTGCCATTTACGTGTGAATAAAATAAACCCTCATGAGATTAGTTTATTTCTTAGCAATTCTATGGAATAATAATGACAATTTAAACAAAGAATTGCAGATAAATCAATAAGCATCCCATGGATCTCTATCTAAGAAATTTAATAGAGCTCTCAGCCTTAATCTCTACTAATGACAGTCCTAGAATGAGAAAATGATAAAGATATGCCTAATATAGCTCTCAAATTCTCTCACTTGCTTCAATAAAGAACTCAAGTACTCTCACAAATGCTATGAAAATGCTCAATTATGCTTTGATATGCTCTGAATTTCTATAAAAAATAACTATAATATGGACGCTTTGCATTCAAATTTCTAGGATCCTGTTATGCTTACAAAATGGGTTTTATTTATAGGGTTTTCCCAAGTGTAGGGGGTAGATTCAATTGATCATGATTAAGCCTTGGTTGAGTGAAAGGCTTTCAAAGGGTTTCAAATGAGCAAACAATTTAAATGCTTGTCTGAAAGGTTGGTACAAAGGGACAAATTTGAGTGATTAGGATTGAAAGTTCAAAATGAGTGATTGAGATTGCCATGTACGGGAAAAGGTTGCATTTGATTTTTGATTTAAACTATACAATTAATTGATTAAAATCAATTATATAGTTTGATTAATCCCTTTAGGCTTATATTTAATCATTTGATGTCATTTGTTAATTAATCCTTCAAGATTTGATTGATTTTATCCTAAATTGATTTAATAAATCTCCATTTGAATTGATTTTATCCATTCTGATGAGATTTAGTACAATTTGCTGAGATTTGCAGATTTGCTTGATTAGAGAACAACTGCAAAGTTTTAGTTGTCTACATCCCTATTTTGGTTTTTTTTAACAACATTTCCAGATTCCTGAAAGTTTTAACACCCACTTATGGTCTCCATGGCAGTCGTCTTTGATATAAATTATTGAGAAAGAGAACAAAATCAATAATTAAAGCATTAGTTTATTTGGATATAGGATTAACTTCATTTTTGTTAAATAGTAATAGTTTGTTTGAGAGATTAATAAAACTCCAAGATTGAAAGATAGCTATATAAAGCATGAGATATGAAAGAAATGGAAGACAATCCTTTAACCATGGTAAACTTTAAATTTTTTATCTAATAAAATACTATAAATGTGTTCTAACTGTGTAACTGCATTGCTTCATGATCTACGTACGAGGAAATAGAGAAATATTCCTTTGATTCTAAACCTTCCTAGATGTTTATAATACATCTGAATAATAATATTTTTCACACAATTATTAACATAGATAAGAATGTATGGATCTATGTAAAGAGAATCCAAAATATGTAGTAAATATACTTGCCAAATAGTTTGTGATTAGCTGCCAATTTTGCAAAGAAGTTGTTGTCAATTATTATAAATGCATGAAAGGTTGAGAAGTGCCTAGACTCACATTATAATGGATTTTTATGCACTTGTGTGATCATTTGTGCTCATTTGTGCTCTTGAAAAGATTTTTTGCTTATATATGCATCAATGTATTCTTGTTGTAAATGAGAAGAATGTATGTGAAGCTTAGGCCCCTCAATATAAATATTATTGAGATGAAACCAAGATTTTGAAGTTATCGTAGAAAGTTTGAGGAAAAGATTATTGATTATATGTTTACATGTTTCCTATGTGAATATTATATGCCATGATGTAGTTCCATTGGCATTAGAATAATTAGTATTTTTTATTCCTTAAAAGGGATAAAGAAAATTTGCTTTAAAGAAGTGACTCTTACTCAACTATGAAATTATCCTAAAGACTATCCTTGACCAAAGAACATCAAGATGGGTAGAGTTAGGTAAATTACATTCTTTTTAATGAGTTGGGGAAATTACATTCTTTGTAATGAGATGGGATGAACGGTATATGGATATGTAGCATGCATAATAACAACTTTCAAATATATAAGAAAAGAGGTAATATAGTTACTTGACATTATAGAATAGGTCATTATAAGTAATATAACGAGGCATTATGTGAAATTTATATTCAGTTACTTGAGGAAAAGATGTGCGGGTGTGTTTTAGTTATTTTCCTCCTTGCTAGAATTATTTTGTGAAATGATTATTTTCTCTGAGTAAGAATGATCGAGAAGGATGTAAAAATGTTTTCAATAATCTAGTGAGAATTATTCTTCTATTGGCATAATTATGCTTATGTATATTGTGAGTTCATGATTTACTTATATTAGTTATGCTTCTAATACTGCATGATTTCCGTTGCTTCAGTTAGTTTTACTTTGTTAGATTACTTCTAGCTAGGTTGGGTATATTTCATGCCAGGAAAGATTCCAAGGAAGCATAACTGGTTCATGGTAGGGTGGGAACAAACTCCTACAATATTATCGCCTCTAATGTTTTGTGTAAAATAGGTGTTTGAAGATTTTTTCAGGAAGGTATTCATGTTTATAAGATCATGTTTCCTTGTAATTAACCAGCGGTCTATTATATTGTCATTTGTACTCTTATGTTAGTCAGTTAATGACTTGTAAAATCTATGTGTCTTTGTAAGTTAATTTCTTGTATCTAGTCTATTCTTATTATCATACTTTGTTATTTTTGACAAGATCATCAAAGTATCCTTTAGTTTCTTGTTATGGTTGTATGTCAGTAGTTGGTAAAAGTATCTCTTTATATGTGGATGTATTTGAAAAGATTATCAAAATTGTTATTTATATTTTATGTAATGTCTCATGTTGAAACATTGTTAGTGCATTCGATAGTGAGGTTGACACTCTTCCTTGTTATAATGGTATGTCTCTTGTTCTAAAAGTTTGCTGACCCGTGTACCTTTTTGATATTATTTTATTAAAAATCAATTTTTTCTTGTTTATATGTGGAGTCAACATTTGAGTGAGTTGACCGAATCTTGTTTGTTGTGTGTATTGCTAATATGGCATTTGTGTAGGCAGGTCAGTTCTTACATATAGTATCAGATCTCTGGGTTCCACTATAGGGCATTGAGATTGATATGCTTAGTCTATATACAGAAATGTTAGTTCCATGGGTTGATTCTTGAGTTTCCCAGTTATTGTTTCTCCTGATAGGTTAGGAAAGGATGTGCCTTGTTTTGGATTGTAGAAGTATAAATAGTCACTTGCAAAATTTTTCCTCTTATGTGTGTGAGGCTTCTTGGGTTTTATTTCCCACTCTCTAAACTATTTTAGGTGGAAATACTTTTGAAGTGCTTGGTAAACTGTGTACCTCAAATTGATGTGATAGCATTTTTGTCTGAAACTGCATAATTTACAATGTGTGCGAAACTGCCAAATATATTATGTGAGTGATGCACTTAAATTTAAATTCCTAATTTTTTCTGCATTTGTGATGCAAGAAAGAAGTTAAATTTCTATTAATTATTTTTGTAGTTAATTGATGATTGATTTATTTTGAACTAAGGAAATGAGTGCCTACCAAAACCAAGACATGACTTGTGAAAAAAAATCTATGAAATATATATGATACTATGCAATGATACATTTTGTATGTGTGAAGCAAGGGAAAGAAAATAAAATGATGAGATAGGTCATTTGAGGAAAAGATTATGATGCTAGATCTTCAAGAGATTAATAGAAAAATATCTAGCATGTCATTTCCACATATAAACCCCATTGAACTTTGTAAATGTAACTACATGTTACATTTTGCATTTGGGGATGCATGAGATTACAAAAAAGAACAAGATAGAATTATCCAGTTTATGTTGCGTGAGCTAGTAAAATGTGTTATTACTTGATGATGTAATCTTAGAGGTATATGATTTCCAAGAGTTTTTTTATGTTCTTTAGCACACCTTGGATGCAAGGTGTTTTTTAGTTTCTACTCCCTCATTGTGGCTAGTTTTAGTGACTCTATATATGTGAATTGGTTTCTAATTGGTTATTTTATTTTAAACTTTGATGAACTTTGAAAGTGATGAAGGACTAGCTTGAATTTTTTTGTTTTCTTATGACTATATCACCACCAAATTCTCTATGTATCTATCAAATTTGGTTCTTGTTCAAATTTATTTCTATTGATTTTGCACATATTTGAGGTTTTGAATTGAAATTTTTGAAATATGATTTTGAGATTTCTTATGATCTTGAGGTGGCTAGGATGTTTGTTCTTTGTTTCTAGTCCTATGATGTGAAGTGATGTTCTCTATCATGTAGAGTTTGGAACATTGATAGAATGTATAAGGGAGTGGATTGTGAAGAACATGCCATTCTTATTCTTCATTCATATTTTTCTTGAAATATATTTTATCAATTATGAAAAGATTAAGTACATTAGCAAGCACATGGTTGCGAGTGTTAGAAATACATTGTAAGAAATAATTAACATTGATCAATATTTTTTGATTTGATTTTTGATGCTATGAGTGGCATTGCATGGATATTCATGAGATGATGAAATCTATGTGAAAAGTACATTTTTTGATCCTAATAAGTGTAACATATAAAAATGTGGTTAGGGTTTAGAAAAATGGTTATTTTCTCATAAAAATGAACCTGCTGAAAACACTATCACACAGTCTAAGAAAATATTTATTTTTCCATACCTAAACCAAAACTGTGAGATCTACAAAACCTAGAAATAGTTATTGGATATGGCTCAGTTCCAATTTTGAACCTAAAGTCAATGTTGAAGAATTGACCTCAAATTCTGACCTAAAATGTCTGACAAAAAATCTATTTCTGGATCCCGATAGTTTGCTAAAAAGGGTATCCAAATCTATACTCCAATTTCTTTTTCCAAACTTGTACTTGCAAGAAAAATAGTTTTTTTTTTTTGGGAGGGGAGGGGTTTTCCTTGGTCAAACCCTTGTTTTTGAATTACCCTCAAAGTATAATTAAAATTGCATAAGTAAAACAAAGTAAATGAACAAATTCACCTTGCTTGTATAGAAATCCTTGTGGCAGATTCGAATCCATGGATCCACAAGTATGTATGCGCCAAATGGATGTATAATGTAGAATGTAGAATGTAGGATGTCTCAATTAAATTTCTTGTATATCTTCAACACCACACTTGATTGGATCTTTGAATAGGAAAAGGTTTGGAGGAATGTGGATGGAGCAATCTTCAACAAGAGGGCTCCATAGAGCTTGAATCCTTCAATGGCTACCAATGGATCTCATTGATGGATTAAGTGCTTGCAATTTTTTGAATTCTTGAGAATAGATGAATTCTTCAATGGATACCTGGCTTGCTTCAGATCTTGCTTCTTCACCTTTAGATTTCACTTCTTAAGTCTTTGATAGTTGATGGTCATGGTTAGAGAAAATGAGAGAAGAAAGCTTCCTTATATATGAATCTCTAGGGAAAAATATTCTAGAGAGGCCTACATAAGGTAATTAAATTTCCATTAGAAATATATCCCTAGAAGAAGACCTATAATAAATATAATCTAAGAGTCATGATTTTAGAACCCAAAATAGTCGACCCGAAAGCGAGAATTAAATCTTTCCAAAAATCGACATCCGAAAACCATGGAAACTTGAAATCTAGACCTTGGGTAAGAAAAAGGTCGATTCTAACTTAGGTCAAGGTCAATTTCAACCTTGACATAGGTCAAGGTTGAGGTTGAAATTGACCCAAAAAGGTTGATTTTAACCCTGAGGTCAAAAATGCCAGTTTTGCAATTTAGGATGCCTGAAACAGGCCGGAGAAAAGTGGGAAATGGGACAGAATAGGGGAGAAAGATAGATCCAAGTAAGATACCCATTCAAAGAGCTTGACATGACCCCAAACAACTTATTTGAAAGGCTCAACCAGTCTACAATGGAAGTGCTTCTATTTTCTGACTATACATTTAGCCCCCACTTTAGCAAGAGTATGGACTTGATGCAAACTCTTGGTAAAGTAGGTCATGAGGATAATATAATATTTTTTAAATCAAAAGGAACAAAGGAATCCTCAAGCCCCAAGGGACTTTATTCTTTTTCGATAAGAGAGATATCACTAGTTAAAGAGAAAAAGAGAGAGAGGAGTGGTTACCTTTTCCAGTAAGATGTGTGTATCTCACTGTGAACCATGAAAAGGATAGGATGGACCACCAAGAAAGGATTTCATAGTCACCCAATATTGAATAGTAATTGAATGTGTATCTCTTCTAGATTTAGAAACTTATGTGTGCTACCTTCACATGATTTAGCACGTTGCAAACAAAAGGTTAGAAAAGTGCATAATATAAAATGAGGGAGGCCGTATATATGCCCGCTCCTTAAGATAGAAAAGTACATACTATTTTGACATGTTAATGAAAGAAAAGAACAAGGATAAATCCTTCTTTAACAACATCAAGACAATATCCATAGACAACACCGAGTCCAAGCCAAGAAGGTCACATCTCCTATGAGGACATGGAAGGGATGAATGCAAAGAGATATCATGCAAGAAGTGAAAAAGTAACCCTTGTGAGGGATAGCACACTATTCAATTTCCAAGGTGAGATATTTATCCACCATGGAAACCTAATTTCAAATAATGAAATAAGTTATGATCAAGGACATAGATCCTCAATGCAAACAAAAATTTTCATGTATGATTGGATATCGCATAATAGATAGGTGATGGAATCCTTTCCCCCCAAGCGTTGGAACAAGGATGAAAGGGGACCTATTATATTCCTCACAACACTATGAAACACAAGGAGCCCCCAAGGACTAGGCTAACATTGTTTACATATTTTGGAGCTCCATAATAGGAACATAAATGTTATTTAGAGAAAATAGGATTGAAATACAACTCATCACCATGTGATATATAAATAAAATCACTATCAATGAGCTGCCTACTATTATAATGTAAATCTTGACATTCATTAGTAGAGTGATCATGAAATCTATGATACAAACAAAAAGGAAGATTCTTCAAGTGTGACTATGTTTCTTTTTGTGTTTAGGTCTAGTAATCATCTTAGCATGAAGGATTTTAGCCAAAATAATTTCTTGGTCAAATTCCTTCATAGGTTCATCATGTTTTGAAGTGTTATTTGAGATGTTGGTAGCATTGATGTTTTTTTGAGGATTAAATCCCAATCCATAAGAATTCCCATGCCCCCCATTCTGTTAGGGCATTTGAATTCCTTGTTTATGCTTACCACATCCTTGACCATGGAATCCTTATTTAACTAGTAAATGATAACCAAGACCATAACCAGAAGCCATATCAGAAGGAGTCAATGGAATTTCACTAGTAACTATGTCATCATTAATAGGTTTGACAGATTCATAGTGGGTAGAAGAAATGACAATATTATTATGAAGGGAATGAGAAGTAGAAGCAAAAGCTCGTTGTTCAAACTTTCTTTATTGCTTCATAAAATCAAGATTAGAAACTTTATACTCTCCAATAAAGGTAGGATTAAAATCGAAGGTTCCCTTATCATCTCCATGAAGAGAATTAGAGCATGAAGGATTAATATTAGGAATAGGAATATTGTGGGTTTGAATATTCAAACAAGGATTTGGTGCATCATCTGCATGAAGTGTATACACCATGTTGTTGTGAATAAACTTGACTTTATGGTGAAGGATGGAAGGAACAACATGCATCTCATGAACCAAGGTCTACCCAAAAGGAGGTTATAATTAAGAGTTCTAGGCATAACATGGAAAGGAGTATTCAGGATGATCGGACCTACTTTGATAGGTAAGGTGATGATGCTCAAAGTGTTCAAATCAATGTTATCAAAGCCACGTATAGGAGTTTTATTAGGTTGAATAGTTGAAAGATTAGATTTAATCACTATGAACATGTACATGGTACAAATATTAAGCCCAGATCCATTATCAATCATGGTCACATGGATGGTAATCTTATTAATAGTAACAACAACCATAAGAACATCATATTGATTTTGAACTTCTTTAGAAGGTAAATCCTTTTGAGTAAATACAATGTTAGGAGGACCTAGGGTAGCTTGCATGCATTGTAAGAAGGCATTGATGATCTCTTGATTAGGAGGTAGAGTGGGAAGAGTTGATAGATCTTTTTCAAGGCTTCATGTTTGGTAGGTGAAGTTTGAAGAAGCTCCCATAAAGAAATCTTGGCAGGGGTATTGCGCAATTGGTTTATCAAATCATACTCCTCGCTAGGAAGATGGGGTGGAGGAGGAAGAATAGGTTGAGAAGGTGGTAAAGAAATAGGAACCACTGGATTAGGTTGAGGGTTATTCCTTGTATGATAGGCAAGTGAAACAAAATCTGTCTTATCAAAGACATTCAAAGGATCCCTAGGTTTACCCTTGACATTAATGTGAGGACAACCTTTAATAGTCAATAATGGTTTTGGATAAACTATGTTAGTTGTCTCAAAACTATGAATAGATTCAAAAGAAGGATGTGAAGAAGACATTCTTCGGGGAGATGAGGTTGGATCTTGATTCTCCATAAGATCATCACTAAGGAGGAGAGCATTAAGGAAATTCATATGTCATTCTCCGGTAATGCCTCATCACTAGAAAGCATCCCAAATGGAGGTAACACATCTATAATGTCTTCTTCTTTCTCTAAAATGTCTGTATAAGGGGAGTGTGTTTTAGAAAAAGAGTCACCATCATGTGTGAATATGTCATCCATTAATAAATCACCCTCTTGTATCAAAGAATTTTCACAAGGAGGGGATAAATAAATGTATTTATCAAAGAGTTCATCCCAAAAAGTATAATCATCCACAATGGCTTCATGAGGAAGAGAGTAATCAACATCCAAATCCAAAGGTTCATCCCAAATAGGAGGATTATCATCCCTATCAACAAAGAATGTTATAGGAGTTCCATAAATCACTAAAGCTTGATCTCTAAAGGTGAAAGAAGGTAAATTATATTCTAAATTAGGCTCATAGAAAAGACATATACTAGGAGTAGAATTACTAAAAATCCTCAACTCATCTACATAAATAGAAAGATTAAAGTCATCAAAATAAAGAGAAAGACAAAGCAATCACACACAATAAATGAAGTATTTCTAGTTGTATCAATATTGTAAATAGTGGAACATGAAGGTAACCATGCACACACCCTATGGTAAAGGTCAATTAGAGAGGTTGTAGAGGAGGATGAAATAGGAATAGGATATGTGGAGATCTTATTCAAACAATTTTCATCCTCACTTACATGTACCTCATTAGGGGATCTATTATATTTTACAACAAAAGCCTCATCAAAGTATTCAAAACAGAAATCGTACATGTTGAACACAAAGTAACATTACAAGCATGAAAAATGTAAGTGTTTTTGTATTTTTAAAGAAATTTTTGATTTTTATTTTTGACATATAAATGCAAAAGCATAAAATAAATCTACTTTTAAATGCCACTAAGATCTAACATAAGATACAAATCTAACACCAAAAAGAAAGAGTTGTCTATCGCGGGTTCACCAAAATGTAACATATAAAAAGGTGGTTAGGGTTTCTAGAAAAATAAATATTTTCTCTTAAAAGTGACCCTATGCACATATTATCCACCTTAAATTTAATTTTAATTTATAAGGGGTGTAAATCTGGAAATGTTTGCAAAGAAAAATGGAATAAAATACATATCTCCAAAAAAAACCTGCTGAAAACCATGTCACACGGTCTTAGATATTGTTGATTTTCGCATACCCAAACTGAAACTGCGAGATCTACGAAACCCAAAAATAATTTTATGATCTATCTTAGTTTCAATTTTGACCCTCAAATCAATGTTGACCTTGACCCAAAATTTCCGATTCTGACCTAGGGCAGAATCGACGTCTGATTCTGACCTAAAATGTCTGACAGAAAATCAGTTTCCAAATCACAATAGTTTGCCAAAAAGGGTATCCAAATATGCACTCCAATTCATTGTTCCAAACCTTTCCCTCCAAGAAAAATGGTTTTTTTATGGGTGCAAGCACAAAGTTGAGTGCCAATTCCGCGGAAGTCCGCGGCCAAAAAAAATTTGCAACCAGAAACGAGCACCCATTTTTTTAAAAATGGGTGCTCATTATGGTTCAGGTGCCCGAGCCGTAAATATAAAATGGATGCCCATTTTCAAAATGGGCACCCGTTTTGGTTCGGGTACCTGTAGCAAAACGGGCACCCATTTTTAAAAAATGGGTACCCGTTTTTTAAAAAATGGGTGCTCATTTTTTGAAAGTATTTAAAATTTGTTTTAAACCGTTTTGCAAATCATTTTTACAATTTGCAAAATAGGATCACGTTTTTATCTGAACAGGTACCCGTTTTCGAGAGCTACCACCGACCCCCCTGCTGCCATTTTTCCTACTACAGGTACGTATTATTATTTTTTATTTGTTTTTATTATTATTTTTATTAAAAATCTTTTTTATTATTGTTTTTAATTAGTTT
>MU224968.1:827712-889836 GCA_018584345.1 Thuja plicata
GTATGCCAATTGTTTGACATAATGTTGAGTGGCTAAAGATGAATAATTTACATATAGAAATCATTGAAGTGCATTGTAAATGATAAAAAGGAGGTTGTATATGCATCTAGATGATAGTTTAGACATTCAAGTGTTGAATTGTAATCATTTGAAGTCTTCTTTCAACATTTATCAAGCATACAATCAGTCTGATAACCCAGACCAACAAGTCAGAAGTTTGCATGTGAATTGTTTAACGAAATTCCTTGAGCTTTCAATCAGCATTTTGAGGTCAGACTTGAGCAGGGTCATTACACAAATGTGCAATCCAATTCGTTGTTCCAATCCTTTCCCTCCAAGAAAAATTGTTTTTTGTTTGGGGGGAGGGGTTTTCCTTGGTCAAACCCTAGTTTTAGAATTTACCTCAAAGTATAATTGAAATTGCATAAGTATGTATCCACAAGTGGAGGATTCGAATCCGTGGATCCACAAGTATGTATGTGCCAAATGGATGTAGAATGTAGGATGTCTCAAATAAATTTCTTGTAGATCTTTAACACCAATCTTGAATGAATCTTTAAATAGGAAAAGGCTTGGAGGAGCGTGGATGGAGAAATCTTCAATAAGAGGGCTCCATAGAGATTGAATCCTTCAATGGCTACTAATGGATCTTCTTGATGGATTTAGTTCTTAATAGTGCTTGAATGCTTAAGAATAGATGAATGCTTCAATGGATACTTGGATTGCTTCAAATCTTGCTTCTTCACCTTTTTATTTCACTTCTTAAGTCTTTGATTGTTGATGATCATGGCTAGACAAAATGAGAGAAGAAAGCTTCCTTATATATGAATCTAGGGTACAATCTTCTAGAGAGACCTACATAGGAGAATTAAATAACCATTAGACCTATATCCATAGAATAGGACCTATATTATAAATAATTTAACAGTCATCATTTCGGAACCCAAAACAGCCGACCTAGAAGCGGGAATTAAATATTTCCAAAGCCCGACATCCGAAAACCCTGAAAACTTGAAATATGGACCTTGGGTCAGAAAAAGGTTGATTCTAACCTAGGTCAAGGTCAAGGTCGACCTTTACCTAGGTAAAGGTCAAGGTCAACCTTTACCTAGGTCAAGGTTGAGGTCAACCTTGACCCAAAAAGGTCAATTTTGACCCTGAGGTCAAAAAATTAGTTTTGTAGTTTAGGATGCCAAAAATAGGCTCGAGAAAAGTGGGAAATGGGTCAGAATAGGGCATAAAGCCATATCCAAGTTAGATACCCATTCAAGGTTCTTGACATGACCGCAAACCACTTACTCGGAAGGATAAATGAGTCTACAATGGAAGTGCTTCCATTTTTTGACTATACAGTATGATTTTACCATCACATGGGTGATTATGCATGACATTGCATGATATTATATTTTATATATTTTTAACTTGATGTATTATTCGATGTATTTAAAGTTTAGCGAGTATGTCAGTATTACTTGAAGATAATGAACTAGAATTATTTTGTAATAATGCACTAGTGGTGTTCTTTACAGAATTGTCAAAACCTCTTTCTTCTTATATGATGGCTTATGATGCATGAGATTATTCATAATGAAAGGCATAACTCTTTTGACTAGTTGACTTGTTGTGTGATTTATATGATTTTGTTTAATGCATTATTAAATGGAAATAAAATAGAATAATATGCATGATTTGCATCATTTTTCTTACTATGTATGTGTATTTGGAAAGCTTACCTTCTTGTAAGGGTGCTGAATATGGATAAGCCAAAGGGAAATAGAGAAGGTGATCCTCTTTCTCTGGATAAAAATTATATTAAATGCTTTATCAAAATAAATTGGCTCATAAGAATGATATGAACAAGCCTAGAAAGAATTATTAAGAAAATAATTCTATAGTAACACCCCTCTGCCATATCCTGATTATTAGGAATTGCATATCCATTGTACGGATTAGATGAGAGTTCATTAGGATACACTAGATACCCCCTTCCTATTTTTATTTTCTAGGATGCTAGGCACTACAGGGTTGGGAATTCTACAATTAGGTAGAATCCCAAGGAAGTATAAGGCTTTGGGGTTGGTGGAAAAGTGCCTCAACCATCTTTTTATGGATTTTATATTTACCTACAATTGATGAATATAAGGAAGAAAGGCCATAGATGTGCATTAATAGGTCACATAAAATTCTTTGTCTGGATCAAGCACAATTACATGGATGAAATTATGAATGTTTATTTGTGTTAAGATTTAACATTTTCTTGAATGACATGTCTTAGAGATGAGAACATATTCGCTATGATGAAATGAGTTAAAATTTTCTTTTGAGATATTGTTGTAACTGTTATCCTAAATTTGTACATGTAGGATGATAACCATAAATAGTAAAAAATTACATAAATGTACACCTCTTAAACACTATTGTTCAACTAATGTAGATGAGATACATTTTTATTGCATTCATATTATCAGTTATATTGTACTCTAAGTATTGATCATATTCAAATTTTCAAATTCATAATTGATCATTACATTGTGTATTCAAAATGCATGCAATAAAGAAATGTTCTCTTCATATTACATCTTTCACATTGGAACTTAGAGTAAATGGAAGAAAAGAAAGCGTGATAGAATCATGAGTAGGGGTCCATGCATTGCCTTGTGGGGTCTTCTGCATTTAGGAGTTGGTTGTCTGCTTTTTCAAAGTCTTCATGTCTTTGTCATTGTCCATCCTATCCTGCATCTTAGGTATTTAGGTCATGTCTTGCATCATGGAAGAAAAAGTGTTAGATCCAAATTGGATCTAAGCAATGCATGAAAACCTAAAAGCATCATAAAACAATAAAACTTTTAGAAATGCAGATTTACCAATAACATCAATACAATGGAAAAGTATGCATCTATATCAATAGGATAGTAGTATCAAAGGGACATTCCTCCATGAAATGTTTTACTATCTATGGTTATCATTCTTCATTATACAAAAGAGTTGTTGTTTTTGTAAACCAAATATCTGAATTAAAGGGACTTAGTTCCTGTGGCTTAGAAACCTATTTCAAAAGCAACAAGGTAGTACTAGGTTAGTGAACACAATCAATCAATGATCATTCATGCATGAATGACATGACACATGGCACTCACACACAAAAAATGATCATTTGCTCATGTTCACTAACCTAACATATTGAACTTTCTGGTGATGTTGTCAAACAGAGTAAACAAAAGTGCATTTTAATGCAAAGATTAATGATCTATGAACCCACTAATAGCAGAGACCAAGGAAAAGTGTAGTGGGTGTCACTAGAAAATGCTCGAACCTCACAATATGCATTATCAAAAGATAAATAATGCTATGAGTTCATAAGTTCAAGGATTGGAAAATGTAGAAGAGGATCAGATGTAGTTCATAACAGTTAGTAAAAAGTGAATGCATGATGTTGTAGTTCAAAAGAATGAAAAGATGCTACAGAAAATGTATGTGCAAGACATGTTGTGCATGTGCATAAGAGAAAGAATTCATTACTGATATGCAATAAGATGAGAAAGATACAGTTCTATCAAAGGTAATTGTTATGCATATCTAGATACAATTCATCATGGCGTCACCAAAGAACAGTAACAATGTGTATTCTAACACTGTTGATATTAAATACAAAGTTCATCAAATGCTATTGTAAACACTGGTATACAAGGAAAATTTGTAACTTCATAACAATAATTTTCAAAGGAAGAGAGGATACATATAACTTTAGATTAAGTGCTTCTTACAATCAAATGATAAGGTGATATTGTTATTCAATTATCCACAATGAAGGTCAATTACAATGTTGTTTTAAAAAGGTGACTACTGGTGTAAATGATAAGAGGAAATCAAATAATAGTGCCTTCAAAGATAGGTGGTAGAAAGAGTTCACCAAACATGGTTAATGACAGAAATGGATGGTAGTAATATGTATTTTTTCAATGCATATGTATGTAACAGAAGAGGTAATAACACGGTTTTCCTAAAAGACAAATGAGAGTAATATTGTTATAAAGAGATGGTAGATCATAACAGTGATATATATTTTTCAAAGTAATATGCATCCACATAAAAATGAATAAACAATGTTATCAAATTTATTATTGATATGTAGATGGACGTGAAAAGTAGAGTATCAATAATACATATGCAAAGCAGTAAAAGACATCAAGTATTGTTGTTTCTAGTGATAGCGATACCTTATGATATTGATACAGACAGTGCATATATAAGGAAGAAAGTAAAACAACAGTATTATTAATTGATAATGTTATGCATATACAAAAAATTAAATAACAGTGTTGTGCAAGAATGGAAAAAGATGAATTTTAAAGTATGGAGCTAAACACATAAATGTTCATGGGTATCACGAGCCCGTGCTCGAACCCTATGGATATCATTCTTACTAGTGTCAAGATAGCCCTTCGAAAGCATGTATACAATATTTTTCACTGTCGACAAGTGTAAGGTGGAGACTAGGCGATTTGTAAGTTCATAAAGATAATGCCAAGCACAATTCAAGTGTCAGTCTCGAAAAGTGTAAGGTAGTAAAAAAAAACAACATGGTCACTGTCAACTGTGGACAAAGAAACAATGAAACCCAAGTTGACAGTAGTGAAGACAACATAAAGAAAAAATGCAGTGAAGGTTTCAACAAGATGTAACTACTCCGAAATGCATAACACAAGTGAAGTGTTAAGATATAACAACAAAAACTTATCTAACAGTGGTTTATTCAAGTAGAGGCTCGATTTGAGAAAATATAACAGTAGAGCATGAGGAACCAAGAATCATTCCAGAAATAATGGAAAAATCAACAAAGTAAAAGCTCGTAACTCAATATTCTTTAAATCTATTTAGTGCAACAATAGGCTCAACAACAAGAAGAATGTAAAAAGGAGACAGAGAGGTGACTTATCCACAAAATAATAGGAAATAACTTGAGATGCAATTGTAGAGTCTGAGAAGTGATGAGTTGGATCTCGAGCTCCATAAAGACAGGCATGAGAAGCACCATCTATAATGGCCAGGATCCAGATCATCAAAAGCCCCGCACTCCAGTAATAGAGGAGCCTGAACCCAAAATAATAGGAAATAACTCCAAATGTAGAGTCTGAGCTATGTGTTTGAATACATGTAAAGAGTGTGAGCTCTTTATTACAAATAATCACTTCAAGTTGGAGCCCAAGCTTCATGCTTGAAATGGATACTCACAATAATAGCCAAATGTGGAATAAAAAAATTGTGAAAATACTATATTCAAGTGCAAAATCAATGGAGTGAAGCTCCAAACCAACAACATAACTCCCACATCACAGTGATGCATTCCAGATTAAAAAAAACCTGATGATTGAGAAGTAGTGAAAGATCGAAATCAATGTCTTAGTTGTAGCATGGGCATTGCCATGGGTTAGGGTTTCAAACCCTCATGTTTTCCCCAAATGGAAACACGATGTGAACACCCAAAAAATGCCAAGTTTTGATAAACTTTGGAGTCTGGTTATAGAGGATAAGTGAATGCATTAAATACTACAGTGCATGACAGTCAGAATCCCAAAAATCCAAGTGCCACGACAGTAACCCAATAACCTAGCCTATGTTATGGTGTAGATATTTGGAAGAGTTGGTGATTGCATAGTATTTCTCATGTTGACCTAGGATTATGCTATCGACATTAGGCATTAGGCATGTTTTGGGGTATATGTTATGGGGTTAGGGATTGTGCATTATTAAGTGTTTATATATGTTGGTGTTATGTTAAAAGAAAGATATATATTTTTAAACCAACATTAGGGGCTTGTATTAAGGCATGAATTATGCCTAATAGTTAGGGTTTCCTATCTGATTTGGAGGGTTTTGGAGGTCATTTTGGAGGGGATTTAATTTTTGAAATTGGCCTTGAGAGGGTATATATCTAAACTTCCTAGTCAGTTTTAGGGGTTCAGAATTTAAGGAGAAGGTATTTTTTTGAGCATATCAATTCCTTTATGCCTTCTATATACATTTTGTAACTAGAGGTTCAGTTTTGATGCATTGTAGTGTGGAAGTGAATGTACTTTATTCCTTGGCATTTTTTGCATCTTGGCATGTAAGAATTTGCATATTTTGAAGAAAATAAAGCAAGTTCCCCATTATTCATATATTTTCTAAGTTTTGATATCAATCCTTTTCTAAATTTTTGCATTTAAGTGTAATTTGTTTTATACCATGGATAAGTGAATTAATCCAATTCCTTCTCTAAGTTATTAAAATATAGCCTTTTGCAGAATCTGTATGTCTGTTGGTAGATCATCATTGTTTGTGGTGCAAACCCTAATAGTGAGATCTTCAGGTCAAACTATACGTTGAATAGTGAATGTTTATTGCAAATCTTAGTAGTGTGTGTCTTATGGATGTTTGTTGAAGTTCTAATTAATCTGAATGTAGTTTGTGTATCACCTTCCATTTTATTTATTCTTAGAGAATCACTCATAGGTGATATTCCAAATCCAATAGGAACCGGCCTAGAATCTAGAGATTCCTTCTTAATCAGAGTCTACCCATAACTCAGGAAGGTTTCCATTGTTACCATGAGATATTTGTATGCGCTAATGGTTGATTTGGTGTGATATTTCAAGGCCTTAACAATGACGATAGTAGCATGAGGGCCGAGGTCATCTAAATGGAAAAAGTGGACCCACTAACCTTTATAGGTGAATTATGAGTATAGATGGATGATTTTTATCATTTAGTGAGTAACACATGTTAGATGGAATGTATGAATGATTTAATTAATTATGATCAAGTTGTGATCTAGTGCTTATTATAAGTTTAAAATAAAATCCATTTTTGAAATGATTATCTTTACTCTTGAATATTGGACATTAAAATTTTCTTCCATAAGTATTGATATAGTAATTGAACTAAAAATATTGTCAGTGTCTACATAAGAGTGTAAAAAAAAAATGATATGAAGTATCAAAAAATATTGTGATTCCAAGGTGTGGTACATTAAGCACAGGTAAGTGAGTAGTTTTTTGCTACTTAAGGGTATTATGTCAGTTATTTTTGAAAGCATTGAGATAATGGAATGTTAGATTTTCATTTTGATTGTGATAATGACATGGACTGATGCTTTTGTGTTGCTCATGTGTATAAAACAAATGGAATGATATATCATTAGAGAGGGGGAATATTTTTGGAGAGAGGCAATCTAACCTTGTAAAACTCTAAGGTGGTAATGGAATTCCCACTCACATAGAAATTGTTCTTCAAATGATTATTGATATGTGTGAGCCCGTTTTCTAATAAATGTGCATGTTGATTTTTATAAATGTGTTCCAAATATGCAACCACATTACTATAAATGTGTTCTAACTGTGCAACCACATTACTACATGATCTACATACGAGGAAATAAAAATATTCCCATGATTCTATACCTTCCTAGATGTTGACAACACATGAAAATAATTTATTTTTTTCACACAATTATTAACAGAGATAATAATGTATGAAGCTATGTAAAGAGAATGCTAAATCTGCAGTAAATATACCTGCCAAGTAGTTTGTGATCAACTGCCAATTTTGCAAATAATTTGTTGTCAATTATTTTATTTGGATGACTATTTGTATATTTATGAGTGTTTGAAAGGTTGAGAAGTACCTATAATAACATTAGAATGGATTTTTATGCACTTGTGTGATCATTTGTGTTCATGTGTGCTCCCGTGAAGAGTTTGTGCTTATGTATGAATCAATGTATTCTTGTTGTAAATGAGAAGAATGTATGTGAAGCTTAGATCCCTCAATATATATGTTTTTTATTATGTAAAATAGGTTTTACAGGGTTCTTGAAACTTGAAACATGAAAGAAGTATCATGAAGCACAGTTAAAATGAAGCAAAATAGAAAAGAAAAGAAAGCCAGGAAAAGGCCAGAGAGAAAACAAAAAGCTTCTATGAAAGTAGAAAAATAGCGTCAGCAAAAAAAACTAGGGACCCTCATGACAAATCCACCATCAGAGTAGCCACCTTGGCTTCGAGCATTTCCATGTTGGCCACCGACTCCTTAATATTTTGGAAATCTAGTGCCATGTCCTTGTCCTTAATCTTCTTGGTTCTGGCTCTAGTGCATTGAACGGGACTCTGTCGAGTTTTTTTATCTTTCTCCACCTCCATATTGTCCACTTCCAGCCCATCTAATTTAGCCTCCAACTTCTCAATGAGATGAAACTGAGATGAAACCAAGATCTTGAAATTATCGTAGATATTTTCCAGAAAAGATTATTGATTACACTTTTACATGTATCCTATGTGAATCTTGTATGCCATGATGTAGTTCTGCTAACATTAGAAGGATTAGTTTTTTATTTTTATGATTCCTTAAAAGGGATGAAGGAAATTTTCTTTAAAGAAGTGAATCTTACTAAACTATGAAATTATCCTAAAGACCATCCTTGACCAAGAACCTCGAGATGGGTAAAGTTGGGTAAATTAAATTCTTTGTAATGAGTTGGGGAAATTACATTCTTTGTAATGCGTTGGGATGACTTGTATCTGGATATGTATCATCCATAATAACAACTTTAAAATATATAAGAAAAGAGATAATATAGTTATTTGACATTATAGAAGTGAACATTATAGGTAATATAGTCAGGCATAATGTGAGATTCATATTTAGTTACTTGAGGAAAATATGTGTGGATGCATTTTATTATTTTTCCTCCTTGATAGAATTATTTTGTTAGATGATTATTTTCTCTGAGTAAGAATGATTGAGAAGGATCTAAAAATATTTTCAATAATCTAGTGGTAGGGTGGAAAAACACTCATACAATATTCTCGCCCCTATATTTTGTGCAAAATAGGTGTCCGAAGCTTTTGTCAGGAATTCCTTCATGTTTAGAAGATTATGTTTCCTTGTAATTAATGAGTGCTCTATTGTATTGACATGGTTATATTAGTTATATATATGTATCATGCATAATAAAAACTTTCAAATCTATAAGAAAATAGAGATTATAGTTACTTGACATTATAGAAGAGAACATTATAGGTAATATAGTGAGGCATTATGTGACATTCAAATTCAGTTACTTGAGGAAAAGATGTGCGGATTTTTTTTAGTGTTTTTCCTCCTTGCTAGAATTATTTTGTTAAATGATTATTTTCTCTGAGTAAGAACGATCGAGAAGGATCTAAAAATGTTTTCAATAATCTAGTGAGAACTATTGTTCTATTGGCATAATTATGACTTATGCATACTATGAGTTCATGATTTGGATATATTAGGTATGCTTCTAATACTACATTAATTCCATTACTTCAGTTAGTTTTAATTTGTTAGATTACTTGTAGTTGTGGTGGGTATCTTTCATGTTAGGAAAGATTCTGGGGAAGCATAACTACGTTGCGGTAGGGTGGAAATGCACTACTACAATATTCTCGCCCCTAATGTTTTATGCAAAAATTGGTGTAGTAGCATTATCAATAGAAAGAGGCTGCTCAAGTCCCCAAGGACTGAAGAGGTTGATTTACTGGTAAGATATTAATGAAATTTTTAATTTTTAATTTTTAGAAAGAAGATGATGATGTGGTATATTTTGGATTGTTACTAGTGTCCATCTTTAACCTAGTTTTTTAGATTGAAGAAAGTTTGAGGAGTCTGTATAAGTAATTATCTAGGTTGAGGGAGAGAGATTGTTGGTTAAGATGAGATAGAGATTATGTACAAATTAAGGAGTTGATAAAATAGATCAAGATTAGAGAAGGATATCAAGTATGCAAAGCTATTAATAGGAAAATAAGTAATATAATTGAATGTCGCAACATTTTATATTTGCGGAAGCAATTTTTTAGGCCAGCAGAGCCCACTTGGATCCCTGAGCACCTGTAGTGTGGGCCAGATATCATGAGTAGAGCATCCTAACAGTATAATGGGATTTCTTAGGTTCGATCTCTAGAACTAAGATGCTAAAGTATCATGGAAAGAAGTTGAGTAACAAATTTAAATTTGTAGTTGTGATTAAGGGAAGTGTTGGAGATTGTAATCCACACTACCTAGTTGTAGAATCAGTTTTACATCCTCCTTGCATTTAAACAAATCTCAGCATAAGTCAAGGACAATTTTTTCATGGATTTGAAAATATTTTCAATTAACTCTTCCAACTGCTCACTGTCCATATGCTTATGATTTTGCGTGATAACATTATTTTATTCTCTCTCTCTCTCTCTCTCTCTCTCTCTCTCTCTCTCTCTCTCTCTCTCTCTCTCTCTCTTTCTCTCTCTCTCTCTCTCCCTCTCTCCTAAGGTTTTCTTTATATTCGATGAATCTGCATTTTTTCTTCACTCTTAGGAGTCCATCTCCCGAGAGCTGTTGGATGATAAAAGTTGTAAGCTATATGTTGCAAGTTGTGTGAGAAAGATATGGAGCTCACACGATAACATTGTAATAGTTTGTTTTGATTAATATACATTGTTTCTATTTGTTCTCTTCATTTCTTTCCTTCATTTTAATTCCTTGAATTAATTTCTTCATTAACATATTCTAATTAGACATGAACCACATAGTCTAAATAAGAGTCATAATAGAATAAATATATAAAGTTAATAATTTTTCATGAATTAATAAACCCCAAACTACAAGATGTAGATCATAGATATAATGAACTAGCTAATATATACTTATATTTAAAATATGTCGAGATGCATCGAGGCGTTGAAATTTTTAACTTAATTTTTTCTATTAAAGGTGAATGTTGAAAAAATTCAACGCCTCGATGCATCTCGACATATTTTAAATATAAGTATATGTTAGCTAGTAGCAGCTGTATCGTACGTAACATATTGAGTAAATTAATTTGATTAGGGTTAATATTTAGCATTACAATTGATCTCATGGTGAGGGTTAGGGTTTATTTTTAAGGTTGGGTTTATGGTGATTTGGTCAAGGCTATGAATTTTTTCAACTTTAATTTTTTATTAAAGTGGAACGATGAAAAAATTAGGGTTAGAGTTTAAGGCTTTGGTTAAAAATATGGTAAGGTTTAAGGTTTTGATCATTTTTCTAAGGTTTGGGTTTGAGTCATGGTTAGGGTTAGGATATGTAAAGGTTTAGAGTTTGAAGAGTTAGGACTATGGTTAGTGTTAGTGTTAGTGTTAGTGTTAGTGTTAGAGTTTAGGTTAATGGTTTAGATTTTTGTTAGGATTAGGTTATGGTTATGGTTGGGATTTGGATTATAGTTAGGCTTAGAGTTAGGATTATAGATAAGGATTAAGTTTAGGGATATGGTTAGAATTTTGGTTAGGCTTATGATTTGCATCATATTAGTGTTTCCATTAGGGTAATGGTTAAGGTCAGGATTAATATTATGGTTTGGTTTTAGGATTAGGACTATGGTCAAGGTTTACATCATGGTTATGGCTAGAGTTAGGGTTAGGGTTATTGTTATTATTTGGATTATCTTTTGGGGTGGAGATATACATAGGTTTATGGTCATTATTAGGTTACAATTAGGGTTACAATTAAGGGTAGAGATAAAGATAGTATGAGAGGTATAATAACAATTATGAGAGGTTTTAGAAATTATAATTAGGGTTAGCTTTTGTGTTATAATGAAAATTATAGTTATGCTATGATTAGGGTTATAGTAATAATTATGGTTAGGGTTTGAGATAGGATTAGTGTTCTTTTGTGGTTAGATTTTTGACTACATTATAATTATAGTTCAAATTTTGGATTTTGTTAAGGTTAGGGTTAGAAGTACTTTTAAAGTTGGGGTTAGAAATACATATAGGTGTTTGTTTCAAATCAGGGTTTGGTTAGGGTTAGTGTTAGGGCTTGGTTTATGATTATAGTTGTAATTAGGGTTTAGAGTTAATATTAGGGTTTACATCATGGTTAGAGTTAAGATTAGGATTTTTAATTATTATTTACCATCAACTTTTTAATTCAATTTATCTCAAGTAACTTCTAGATTCATATAACCTATTATTATATAATTTTTTGGGACATATATATAAAAATATTGTATAAATAATTAATTAGATTATGAATGAATACAATGTAATATGAAATAGGAACTATTAATGCTTGCATCTATTATCATTAAGAACCATTTTAATGGGATTACATTGCAAGAATATGCTAGTTTTATTTGTGGTTATAATTTTAGAAAGAAATAATCAAATCAAATATTTCTTTATTTACAAAATAAATCTTGATAATTTTTCAAAAACAAATCAAATCAAATATTTCTAAATTGAAATGATTGTTCAAAAACATTATTCAATGTCAAATATTTCTTTATTTTAATAATTCTATTATTCAATTACTCATAACATTTAGTAATTTAGTTTAACCATTACAAATATAAGTTACTTTTTAATTATTATTTAGAATAATATATTGTTGGTCTAATAGTTATACATTATAACCTAATTTTTTATGATCTTAATTATGTATCTAATATTGACTCCAATTACGAATGTCTCTATATCTAGTTTTTATTTAGTTTACAACTTGTCCAATTTACATAAAACTACTTTATTTCAAATTATAATATAAATTTAGTATATTTAGTTTTGAAATTGAAAAAAATATAAATTTATCTAAATTTATAGCTAAATTTCTATCCTATTTTATTTATTTTTGCATACAAATCAACTTAAAATTCTAAAATTTAAGTAAATTCTATTTTTAGAAATTTCAAATGAATCCTCACTTTTAGAATAAATGCAAAATTAGATATGCATATATAAACCTTTCTATTTTTTTCTATATATATAACAACATTTCTATTTTTTTTTTTTTTTGAATGCAAATTATTTTAAAATTAAAATTCTAGTTTAATTAATTTTAAAATAAATTTAAAACTAAGATATAGAAGAAATAAAAAATTTATATATATTATTTGTATATAAAAACAAAAATCTATTTTATATTTCCTTTTTGTACATGCAAATCATTTCAATTTCTCAAAATTAAAATAAATTTTAATTAGATTTTCTTAATTACTCAAATAGATATCTAAGATTTTTGTTAAAGAAAATTTTGAAGTTTCGTGATATGATATATATTGTATTATTGATTTTTAATTTATTTATTTAGATTTTAAAATTGAATTTGTGTTCATCTAATTTATACTAAATTTTTTTAACATATAAAATTTTAAAAACTATAGAATTAAATTTTAAAATTTGTATATAAAATAGAGTACACAACTTCAATTTTTTAACAAAATTGATTAAACAATTAAAAAATACTGCATAAAAATACAATTTAAGGAAATGTTATAATTTCTTTTTAAAAATTAAAAATAAAATAATACAAAAGCAACTCAGAATGACACAACAATTGCAATACGACGGATATGGAATAGAGATCTAATTTATCAAGAGATGAAACCACAAAAATGGAGGATATATGCATTGAATCAAAACACATCTATTAAATGACAAATAATGATATTACGGAGACTGACATTATTAAGTTGCCCGAGCACATTTTAGGGATTCTTCATCACACACTTTTCATGCGTCTGCCCTGAAATTCACCAATCACAATATTCATTGCTCCGCATCATGTGAATTCGATTATTAATATGATTTTGTGTGGAACCAAATGTAAACTTACATATTACATATGTAACATAAGAAAGTGAAATAGGTAAATAAATGCAATTACTCTTTAGCAAAATATTTAATACTCTTTAAATTTTTTAAAGACTCCTTATGTTTTATCGCTTTAATCAATTTCTTAATTATGCGTAATTTTGTAAAATACATATCTCCAATGCAATTAAAAAATAAATATCTACCTTGAATTGAGGTGCTAAAAAGTAATTTGGAAGGCTTTTTACTGGATTGTAGGACAGTAAATAAATAAAGAAAATTAAATGAAAGCTGGATTGAGTTGACAATTGAATATAAAAATAGGCAACTTGTATCCGAACACAGAAACGTGCAATTAGATTGATGATGGTGAATTTCATCTCATTCACACATTTACTGTATATGAAGAATGTTTATTTCCCCAAAATTATAAATCTTCCTTAAAAATTTCAAATCTTCCTAAATTAATGTATTCCTTTAAAAACAAAAATCTTCCAAAAAAACAAAAAAAATAAAACAAGATACTTTACTCTTCTTCATTCTTCCCCGTCACAAAATGGTTTAGTTCAATAATGCTATAACTATGCTTTTCTTTCAAAGAAAGGTACTCTTTCTTTGATTTATTTGTATAAAAACATTTCCAGCAAGAATTTTTTCAGAAAGTAGGAATATCTACATTTCTTCAATTAATGCTTTATAAGAAAGAAGAAGAGGATCCAATCACATTTTGTTATGTTATAACTGAAAGAATAAATGCTAAAAATAGTTCAGTGAGAAGTTTGGGTAGATACTTGATTCACTAAAATTACATAATTTCTGGAAAGTTGAACTTTCTTATACAATAATTCCTCTTTTTAATAAAATTAATCACATTTTTATTATTTTTCTTCTATGAATTGAATGAAACTTTAAAATCAATAAAGAATCTTTCTCGAAATTTGAAGAGGTACTTTTAAGATTGAAATATCAATCTCAAAAGACAAAATCTTTTCCTTATTAAATAAAGGTAAATAAAATAAATTCATGATCAGGAATAATGAAGTCTTAAACAATTTGTAAATATTAGAAGAGAAAATCAAATTAAAAAGATATCCAAAACAAAAATTAACAAAGAACAAAAAGACCCATTACAAAAATTTATAATGATTCACCAATTTAACTACATCAACTTTCAAGCAGCTGAATTCAATTTATTATATCTTTGATGTTTATACATAAACATACAAATCATATAAATAACACCCAACCACTCAGTTTAAAGGCTTTCAGATGAGAAATGAAGGATTGCAGCCGAAGAATCACAACCATTGGTCTTCATATCTCAGGAGAATTGACCCTTCTTAAAACCTCTACGATCTTACGAATCCATCCCTAATTTTGAAAATAATCTTACGAAATGAAGAAAATACCGATGGATCATAGTTGCTTTTGACCTCTCCTCAATGGCGTCAGAAACCTTCTCCTGCAAGATATTATAATCCATTTTTTTCATAAAATAAGATTTCAGAAGCCATTGAGGGAGAGGAAAGAACAACTTGATCCAGTAAGAAGCCTTCTCAAGGCCAAAATAAGGTCTATATGAGAAGTCTTGCTTGATTTCCAGATTTACACAGAAGTATAAATCTCAAAGATGAGTTATTTGTGGTATATAAACCATTTGAGGTAGAATATATAAAGCGTTTGATGGACGGTGAACACTAAAAGAAATCTTTTTTTGACCCAGTCAATGTGATTTGCGATCCGTACAAAATCTTGTAATGCACAAAGTAAACTTCTTTTAGCTCAAATAGACCATCTAAATGTCTCTTCCATCCCACATTTTTTTACGTCCTCAGTCATAAATTTTCACAGATAATTTTTGCAATATTACAAAAAGAGGTGATGCATTAGGAAGTGAAAAGTGGTCTGACTTGATGTACGGAAGTCCTAACTGGATAAGCTTCTTTTCTCCTTTAACGAGACGCCCCTTTGGGATTTAAGGATAAGTGGAAACTACTTTATAGTACCTAATAAAATTCGAACAGGAAATTGAGCAATTAGCATTAGTCACTGCCAAGTAACGAACAGTTGTGACCTCTTCCTCAGAGCTCATTAAGAGTTCCTTATCATTATAGAAGAATTTTTCTTTCTTTAAAGTATCTTACTTTCTCTATGTGTCATAAGCATGATTTTCTTTATTTATTGTTAAAAAAATATGGATTTTTATAATTGAATGATGGTAAAGTAAAATGGTTCAAATAGCATGGGTAAGGAAATAATTTATTAACTAGATTTAGAAATCTGATTTGACATAGGTAATTATTAGGAAATATGTTTTGAGTAAATAATAAAATTAATAAAGAGAGTAAGATTACATTCTTCAAAGATATGATGCATACAACTTGTTGGTAAAAGATCTTTGTCAATTCATATTTTAAAAACTTGTGTAGAAAAATCTATTAGTATGTCTTAAAAATAATAAATTTTACTTTGCATATTTTTTATAATTTTATATTCAACAAACAATAATTAAACTTGTAGATTTTATTTTTATTTGTAGATTTGATATTCTTAGAAAGATGATTATTGAAATTATGATTAATTTGAATTTAATTAGTTTGGATGCTTTAACCTGTCTTAAACCTATGGTTGTCAATAAACAACAATGAGATTGGATTATTAGTGATCAAATTCTTGAATCTACAACTATGTAAAGTACAATTATATTATATTAAGGTCAATTTTCTACTCTTAAATATAAATATCACTTGTGCATTACTTATTAGACTTTGGAAAAACATATCAATCTATATACAAAAGAAGGAGAAAAATGGTTGAACCTCACACGCGTGATTCCTAGTATAACTCAATTTTTAATTATTTTTATCCCAACATTAAAGTTAAATATATATGTTGAATGAATTATCTTCATAGACTCATGCCTCATATTGTTTAAATGAAAATTTTATGATTTTATCTATAGATAGAGATAAGCACACATATATTATATGCACATAAATCAGAGTGGGAAGAATCTATCATTATAATAGGACAATCATCAACTAACAATTACTTGTTGAGATTGAAGGAAGACAACATACCCCTTGCAAAGAGATTTTAATCACCACATGGAATGCTAGTGGTCTTCACCCCCTAATGAAAAATGGATGATCAACAATAAAATTTAGATCATAATTAAATACTAACCTAGCTACTCTTCAAAATAATGAAAAATTCTCAAAAGATGTATGTTTATCACACCCACTTATTGCAATCTTCAAATTCTCTCTCTCACACCCCTCCTTTTATAGTTTTCTTCTACTATAAATCTACCCTAGATCAATTTGGTGGTGGAATTTTCATCTCTTAGTGGTGTTTTATCTTATCGTAATGATGCTAGTATTGTGATGGTTGTTGTTGGGGCTTTAATTGTGTAGATTGTTAAGTAGTTTCTCAATGCCTATGTCCCATTGCCTCTACTCCAAAGTTGGATTTTCCTACACCTAGTGAGTTCTATTTCTACAGTCATCATGATTCTAATGTAGACCTCTCAAGGAAATTTATTCTTTCTATTACTAGTGCTAAGGTTACTACTTCTAAGAAAATGGAGAGTTTTATTAAGACATTGATCCCATGATTTGTTGTTTCTCCCATAATTCCTCTAGGAAAAGTAATGTTAGATTACAACGTGATTATTTTTCCCATTATGGCTTAATTTTTATTTATTTTTCTTTAAACATTGTCTTCCGAATTTGCACTACTTGTTTTAAGAGGTTTTGTCTCCTCTAATTAAGGGTAAAATAGAGTATTACCCTTCTGCAAGAGGGCTTTTCAGGTGGTTTTCTTTGATTTTTATAATGAGTAGTAGAGTTTGTCTAATAGTGGACTTAGAGATCTTATTTTCCTCTTAGTATGCCCCTAAGCATCATGTTTAGCCTTTTGAAAGATTCAACTAATATTTTTCCTATATGTGGGTAAAGCTGCCTTATCTTCCCCTTTATTTCTAGTGTGATGGAGGCTATTAGGTTATTTGTAATATTTTAGGTAAATTCTTGAAGCTGGACCATGTTATTAATTCATTTGGTCCTATTTCCTTTGCATGTATTTTAGTTGAAGTTGATATTTCAAATATCTACTTGGAGGATTCATTATATGGGTTAGTCATAGATCTTAGTTTCATCTGGTGGACACTGAAGGAATCCCCTTCTACTACCATTATTATTTTTCTACTAGTAATTTTTCTTCTAAGTGATCTGATAGTGCTTATAGGGAGTCTTCCTCTACCTATTGGAAGAGTGATGTTCATGACCACCTAACTATTTTTCTTCATTCTCTTTCTAAAGATGACATTATTTTAGAATAGTTTAACCCACTGAATTCTATTTCTTAACTCTAGATTCAACTAATAAGCTTAAGGTTTTTAGGCCATCTCCTACTTTGATTTATTCTACTCCTCTCTGTAATACTAGAGAATTAGTTAATGGTGCTGCTTGTAAGTCAAAAATTTATTTATTTGATTGCTTCTCTAGTTGTTACTTGCCAGACTATTTTTACTTGAGGTTTAGTAGTTCATTGTTGTGTCATTGACTCCTATACTATTTTTATTGGTAATATCAAGATGTCTATACTGATGCGAGTTGTTCCAAATATATTTATTGTAAGGACACACACACACACACACACACACACACACACACACACACACACACAAAAGAAACTTTGCAATAGCAAGTCTTCACCTAATAAGGTTATAATATCAAACATGCATGGTGAGATTAGGGTTTTAGAGCATATATATGGGAGGTGGGGATCTATTGAAGCTGATTGGTGCACACTTTTCATTGTTCCAAACACTTTACACTATCCTTAATTTTTTGAAATCACTATATGACAAATAGAACAACATGACAAAAATTAGAAGTGTACAATAGATAACCCTTTATTTCCAAGTACCAATAGAGTAACTTGCATACTTTGAAGGGGACCAATATTAACATAAAAGTATGTAGGAACATAGACATACACACTCTAATCTACATATGAAGCTGGAACTACCTCAAAGATCATCCACTAATGGGTACTCATACTCCCAATATTGATCATATAAGGACAAAGGTTGGGAGTGAATAGGAATAGCTACCATGGTATTCACAAGTTTCACACTAATAGGTAGAGCCAAGAATGAACTTCCCCAATATTTTCATCCAAAAAACTATACTATGGTAGGTGTCAGAGATAACATAAAGATTACTATCAATGTTAGAATATCCTTAGTGAAAGGGTTGATGATGAATTCAGGGGAGGAGAAAAGATTGAAGGAAAAACATTTTTTTTTACCTCAGTGAAAGGGGTAGTGATTAATTTAGCAGAAGACAAATACTTATTCACAACAAGAATAGAAACAAAAATAGGATCTATAATATTCTAGATTCATTATAAGGTATAGACATCAAACTTTCTCTTTAATTATGGAGGAGATACTCTCTCATTAATTGTAGTAAGCCTAAAACTCCCAGGAAAGATGGGATGATGATTAGTAAATAATACATGCTTGGTGGATATGACTATAATAGACACCACCTGTGTATGCAACATGCTAATGGTTTCTATAAATGGAGGGATATATAACAGAAAAATGATAAGCCACAATTATATGGATAGAGAGATAAAGACCTAGTCCATTCAGGATGAGGTCCATCAACAATCCTCAATGTAGTGAAAATAAAAACTAAGTTGAAGTAGGCTAAGATTCTAGTGTGATAGTAGGAGTAGGTAAAAGTGGTGCATAAGTGGGGACCAATGATTGAGTCTCCACCTTTGCAATGACCTCGTGCTTCAAGACTCTCATTCATAGATGGAACTTATGCTTACATGCTAGCTAATCCCTTCAAATGTACAAACTCAAATGAGAAGGATATGAATATTGTGTAACATCTTACTACATCATGGAGGCCATTAACACAATTCCCAATAGAAAAGTGGGCCATAGTAGTGAAGGGGGAATTGTTATTGAATGAGAACTTGTAGACTCAATCATGCATTTAATTTATTTATTTTTTCTTTAGGAGGGGTTAGAGGAAAGGGAGGTGCCCTAGGATAGTGGAATGGAGGTGCGAAAGGATATGGATGCATCTACGGTGACTTCTTACACTTACAATAGTTGGTAGGGTGAGTGATGTTCACTAAGATAGGAAAATAACAATAAGGATGAGCCCTAAAAATTTTCAATATTAGTGTAGAGAACATCCCCAAACTATATCAAACAATCACTCAAAGGTTCAAGACACCTTCTACTCACCATAAATCGAGGGCTTTGTTAGAGTTCTCAAAACCCACACATACAAGATTAGATTCAATTTCTAGTGTTCAATACCCTTAAGGTACTCTTAGGTCACAAATAGAACAAATCAATTCAGGGATGAAGTAGGGGTTCTACCAAGGTTAGGAATCTTACTTAGATGCAATACAAGACAAATCCCACACCCTAACAATTCAGAGACACTATCTTGACATCAAAGCCTACACAGGGCTACAAGGAACAAAAATGGATTTATGAAGGAAACTTACATGGAAGTCCACAAAGTTACGTCTTGAGTACCCTCAAATTTTTCAACCCACTCCCTAATAACACCCTCCAAGTTAGGAAACCTGACCAATCCCCTAACTCTCATTGTTCACAAGTTCCTGCTAGGCCTAATTGAGCAATTAGGTCTCTTTTCCAAAGAAGGTGACTAAAAATCTATTCCCCTTCCAATATATCCAATTGGAACACATGTAGGATCATATAAAACTACTAAACTGAAGGATTTATTTCTTCATTCCACCCTTGGACCGAGTTGTGTTTCAAAAACCAAAATCAGGACATTCACATCTATATGCGTGTCCAAAGGGTTTAGTATTTTCTCTCTCCATTGATTGCCTCCTTATATGTGACCCCAAAAATATTAAATTAAATCCTCCATCCTTTATCTCTACAAAGGCTTAGATTTTCCCATGGTGGAGTCTCTGGGAAAGAGGGATTTTCTCTCGAAACCCTAGTTAGGGCCTTCATGTGACTAGTGGCTAATCAAAATGGTGCAAATTTTGTTCCACTCCACTTCAGGCCTTCAAACCACTTGAAAAGTTCTCATAAGACTCAGGGATAACTTTAAGTGTCCTTAAATGGTGCATTGGGATCTGTACTGATTTGTAAAAGTCTAAATACAGTTGAAATTACAGTAAAACAATTGATTTTTATTGATTCAAATACAAAAAAATTCAGAATAGATTCACTCCAAATTTGGAGTAATTTTTTTCAACTTTTTCATACAATTTCCAAATATTTCTAACCGAAAAAGTGATTGTGAACATTGTAATTCAAAAGATACAACTTTTGGACAAAATTGCATTATGCAATATTGACAACATTGACAACTTTTTACAAAAGATGTCTAATGTTACAATATGTGCAAATTTTTATGTTTAGACTCCACTAAGAACCTTAGAAAGGTTTAAATGAATATTTTCAACCTTCATTATGTGTCCTAGACTACTCTAGCCCAACCTACCCAAAAATTGTCCAAAATGACTAAGGTAGATAACTAGGCTTATAGCATCACCTAGTTTCCCCTTGTCTTACAAATAGGACTTTATTGGTAATAGTGGATCAGAGATCCAATCAGTAACCTAACCCTTTGATCTTGGGTCCACTGGTGTGCTTGTAGTGGATAAATTTGGGGGTGCTCATGCACCATACTCCCGGGGTGCACTGATCTCAAGTCATCTTGAGATGAGGTCTTGTAAACTTGAGCCATGCCTCTATATATCTTATCCATCCATCCATACAGATTTTTCTTTAGGAATTCTTTTCCACTTGACTAAGTATTTCTTATAAACATTATTCCTTGTTTGTTTGATGACCTTTGTATCCAATATCTTGTCAAGTTTCTTTGGTTCATGAGAGGGTATCTCTACAACATCTTCTTCAAGTTCTTCAACCTGCACTTCTAAACCTACATTCACATCACCTTTATAGGGGGTAAAATCACAAATATTAAATATAAGGGAGATACGAAGGTGTGAGGTTAGTTCAATTTCATATGCATTAAACCCATCTTTCTTCAACACTAGATAGGGTCCTACTTTATCCATGAGTAGTTTAGTGTGCTTTCCCTTAGGCAATCTCTCCTTTTTCAAATATGCCCACACAAAGTCTCCAACCTACAACTGGACATCCCTCCTATGCTTTTCCTTGCCCTGTTTATACTTCTTTGCACTTTTCTCAAGTGCCAATCTCATCTAGTCATGAATTTCTTTCATACTCTCTGCAAATTATTCTCGATGATCACTGACTAGAGTGTTTGGTGGAAGTTCTCTGAGTTCCAAGGTTCCTCTTGGACATTTTCTATACATAATGTGAAAAGGAGTTTTCCCAGTACTCCTATTTACTGAGTCATTAAAATATAATTGTGCTTAGGGTAGGACTGAGTCCTATTTATCACCATATTGTTTTGTCAAACACCTAAGTAGGTTGCCAAGTAACTTGTTGACAAATTCTCTCTTCCCAAAAGTCACCAATAAAATTGACATCTCTGTCACACAGAATGGTTTGAGGTAAGCCATGTATCCTAACAATTTCTTTGAAGAACAAATTTGCAATAGAGGATGCATCATTGGTACTTTTACATGGAATGAAGTGGGCCATTTTACTAAACCTGTCCACTACTACATAGATGGTATCATACCCCTTTTGTGTTCTAGGTAGTCCCATCACAATGTCCATGCTGCAACTTTCCCAAGGCCTTGTAGGAATAGGTAGAGGATGTCATAACCTTGCATTTGTAGATGTACCCTTGGCCCTTTGAGAAATGGTGCATGTTTCTACAATATTTCTCACTTTAGTTTGAATATTTGGCCAATAATAGAACCTTCTTACCTATTCAAATGTCTTATCCAATCCAAAGTTCCCTCCCATGCTACCTCCATGCTTTTCTCTCATAATGTTCTCCCTCATTGAACACTTGGGAATGCACAAGTGATGTCCTTTGAACAGTAGGACATTTTGGATCAGGTAATCTACATACTCAACATGATATGCCTCAGAAAATTCCAAACATATAGTATCAATAGTACTAAAATCTTCATCATATTTATACATATCCTTCAATGAATCAATCCCTACACTTTGAAGTTGGATTTCTTGCATTGTTAGAGTCCTTCTGCAAAATGCATCTACCACCTTATTTGCAACTCCCTTCTTAGGTTTTATTGAAAAGGTGTAGGCTTGTATTGATTCCACCCATTTCATTTTTTTTTGGCTCCGTTTCTCTTGACTATTCAAGAATCTTAATGCTTGGCTGTCTGTAAAGACAACAAATTCTTTTTGTAGGAGGTAGTGCCTCCATTTCTTTAATGACTGGACTAAGGCATGCAATTCTAAGTCATAAGATGATTATTTCCTCTTTTCTTCATTAAAGTTCTCACTAAAAAGGCTATAGGCCTCCCTTATTGGCTCAAGAAAGCCCCTATAGCTAGGTTAGAAGCATCACATTCAATAGTAAAGATTTTCTAAAAATCAGGAAACACTAGGATTTTTTTCTTCATTACCTTTGCTTCAGCATTTGGAAGGCTTCTTCTACATCTTTATTCCACACAAACTTGCACTTTTTTCCACCCTTAATGGTCTCAAGGATGGGAGCACACAATTGACTAAAATTCTTAATGAACTTTCTGTAAAAAGATGCAACCCCATGAAAAATCCTGACTTTAGTCATTGCCCTAGGAGAAGACCAACTCAAGATGGCTTCTACCTTCTTAGGATCCATTTTAATGTTCCTTCTTGAGATCACAAATCCCAAATATACAAGCTCTTCCTACATAAGAACACATTTCTCCAAATTTATAAAGAGATTTTCTTCATGCAATCTTTATAGGACCAAGTTAAGATGTTCCAAATGTTCCTCCTTATTCTTGCTAAAAATAAGGATATCATCAAAGTACACTATGAGAAATTTTCCAAGGAATGGTTTGAGAACTTCATTCATGAGCCTCATGAATGTGCTAAGATCATTTTATAGGCCAAAGGGCATCAATCTCCACTCATACAAGCCTTCATTGGTTTTAAAGGTAGTTTTCCACTCATCACCAGTCCTAATCATTGTTTGGTGGTAGCCACTTTTCAAATCCACCATATAATAGTACCTTGCACCTCCTAAATGATAAAATAGATCCTCTATTCTAGGCATAGGAAACCTATACCTAATTGTGATTTTGTTTATTGCTCTAGAATCAGTGCACAATCTCCATGTGTCTTCCTTCTTAGGAGCCAAAAGAGAAGGTACTGCACAAGGAATCAGACTTTTAGTTATCAATCCCTTATCTAGGAGTTCTTGTATATGATTTTCCAGCTCCTTAATTTTCTTTAGACTAAACTTATATGCTGTTTTCTTTGGTAGAGTTTCTCCTATAATCAAGTCTATATTGTGGCTTATATCTTTGACTGGGGGTAATTCATTAGGAAAGTCCTTGGTCATAATGTCTTTGTACTGTTCAAGTACGTCTGATAATTTTTTAGGGCCTACTCTTCTTAGGGGTTTCACTTCCTTCTCAACTTTCTTAGGTCTGTCATCCTTAGGTAAAATTATTAGGACATAACAAGGGGTCTTTTCTTCTTTCTAGGTTTTCAAAAATTCTTTTTCACCTACAAATAATTTTTTTGAATCTTTTTGTTCTTCTCCAGTATCAGAGAGGGGTAAGAAAGTTACCTTTTCTCCTTTGTATTTTATTGTATAGGTGTTAAATCTTCCATCATGGTGAGCCTCCACATCATATTTCTAAGGTCTCCCAAGTAACAAGTGGTAGGCATCCATGGGAACAATGTCACAAAGAACTTTGCTTTTGTACTTTCCAAGTTGGAACTCCACCCATGCTTGCTCATGTATGACAGTCTTTTGGTTCTTTATGAGACATGACACCTTGTAATGGTTTGGATGTGGCACCCTTCTCAACTTCACCTTCTTGACTATTTCTTTAGACAATATGTTGTCCGTAGACCCACTATCTATCTCCATCTTGCACACTTTGTCTCTACTCTTGCAGGTGGTTGTAAATAAAATATTCCTCAAAGGGGGTTCTTGAGTGCTTGGAGCCTTCAAAAATGTCCTCATCATGAGGATTTCTCCTTTCTTAGGTGGTGCATAAAACCCGTGTGCATTGTCTCCCTGGTTGTCTTTTTCTCTGACTATGTTTTCCCTTCTCTTTGTCTGGTTACTTGCCTTTTCTAGACACTTGGATGCTAGGTGCCTGGTTGGTTATAGCTATAATACCTTGGAGGTCCTGAAATTCTCCCTCCAAACCTTCCTCTTGAATCTCCTCTTCTCCCCCTATAGGAGCCTGTACAACTACTTTCTCCAAAAGAGTTCTCTTGACTGGTCTCTCCAATGTTCCTAGGAGTTTGTCCTCTCCCACTATTTGTTCCTCTTCCTCTATTGCCAAAGTCTCTCTATCCTCTTCCTCTTCCACTTTTCTCTTGCTTTCTTTTGTGCCTTTCCTCAACTTTCAATGCTAATTGATAGCATTTCTAGACAATAGTCAGAGAACATAAACTTATTTCATCTTGAATGTTTATCCTTAGCCCTTGCATATACCTAGCAAGTTTGACACTCTCTTGTTCCACTAACTTAGAATTCATGGTAATTTTATGGAATTCTTGAGTATAGCTTGAGATGTCCATGTCCTTTTTTCCTTAAAATTTGTCTCTTCCTATGAATTTGAGCTTCATAGTCTTCAAGCACATAGGATTCCTTCACCAAGGTCACCATCTTCTTCCATGTGCCTACCAGATTCTTATCCATCTTCACCCTCTCTACTTGAGTGAAGTTACACCAAGTTAGGATAGATCCCTTCAACTTGGACTTTGTTATCTTAACTCTTTGATGCTCTTGTATATCCTCATAGTCAAAGAAACTAGTGAGTGCATCAACCCAATCCATGAATTCTTCTGGCTCCATCTTCCCACTCTAGATAGGAAGATCAAGCTTATTGTCCATGGTCCTTCTCTCCATGGATTTCAAAGTCTTCATGAGTAGCCTATGTTCTACATAGACTTCTTCATTCTCCTACCAAGGGGCTTCTTCTTCACTCCCCTCCACTTCAACTCCAGAGTTCCCACTACTCCCTTTCTTGACTTATTCCTTAAGCCGTTCAATTTGCCGCATCATCCACTTCCTTTCTAAATCATTTTCTTTCACCACTCTTAGTAGTTCTGCATTGGTCATCCTATTTGGAATTTCACTGTCTTATCCACCGTCTGACATGGTTTCAACTTGTCTTCCTCCAAAGATCTACATGTTTCTCTAATACAACTTGGAGAAGAGCCCCAAACTATATAAAACAATCAATCAAAGGTTCAAGCCACCTTATACTCACCATACAATCTAGGGCTATGTTAGAGTTCCCAAAACCCACACATACAAGACTAGATTCAATTCCTAGTCTTCAATACCCTTAAGGTACTCTTAGGTCACAACTAGAACCAATAAATTTTAGGATGTAGCAATGGTTATACCAAGGTTAGACATCTTACTTAGATGCAATACAAGAAAAATCCCACACCCTAACAATTCTAAGACACTATCTTAACATCAAAGCCTACATAGGGCTATTAGGAACAAAAATGGATTTATGAAGGAAAATTACATGGAAGTCCACCAAGTTAAGTCTTGACCACCCTCAAATGTTTCAATCAAATCCCCAATGACACCCTCAAAGTTAGGACACTTGGCCAATCCCCTAACTCCTGTTCTTCACAAATTTGTCCTAGGCTTAGTTAAGAAATTAGGTCTCTTTTCCAAAGCATGTGACTCAAAATAGATTCTCCTTTTAATTAATCCAATTGAAAAACATTTAGAATCATATGAAACTACTAAATTGAAGAATTTAGTTCTTCATTCCACCCCTAGACTAAGTTGTTCTTCAAAAACCAAAATTAGGACTATCACATCTATATGCATGTCCAGAGGGTTTAGTATTTTCTCTCTCCATCGAATGACTCATGATCTAAGACCCCAATAATATTAAATTCAATCCTCCCTCCTTTCTCTCCACCAGTGCTTAGATTTTTCCCATGGTGGAGTCTCTGAGAAAGAGGGATTTTCTCTCGAAACCCTAGTTAGGGCCTTCCTGCGACCAGTGGCTAATCAAAATGGTGTAAATTTCATTCCACTCCACTTCAGGCCTTAAAAAAAATTCAAAACTTCTCATAATATGTAGGGATAAATTTTAGTGTTCTTCAATGGTGCATTGGGATCTGTAAAGATCTGTACAACTTTGAATACAGTTGAAATTACAGGAAAACAATTAATGTTTTATTGATTTAAATACAAAAAATTCACAATAGATTCAATCCAAGTGTGGAGTAATTTTTTTCAACCTTTTCATACAATTTGCAAATATTTCCAACTGAAAAAAAGTTGTTGTGAACGTTGGAATTCAAAAGATGCAACTTTTGGACAAAATTGCATTATGCAATATTGACAACACTGACAACTTTTTACAAAAGATGTCTAATGTTACAAAACTTGAAAAAAATTATGTGTAGACTCCACTAAGGACCTTAGAAAGGTTTAAATGAATATTTTCAACCTTCATTAGCTTTCCTAGACTACTCTAGCCCAACCTACCCAAAAATTGTCCAAAATGACTGAGGTAGACAACTAGGTTTATAACATCACCTAGTGTCCCCTTGTCTTACAAATAGGATTTTATTGATAAAATTGGATCCTAGATCAAATCAGCAACCTAAACCTTTGATCTTGGGTCCACTAGTCTACTTGTAGTGGATGAATTTAGGGGTGCTCCTACACCACAATATCTTTCCTTTTATTTTCTAAGCGTAATCACAAGAATATGAGTCACTATGAAAGATTTTAAATTCTTTGGTAGAGGTGATGTTTTCCCATGATAAATACACTTGAAATTTTCCCATGATAAAGAGGGAATATAAGGAAAAGGATTTTGAATTACGATGGTGGGATGAGATGCAGGACTGAAGATAGAAGTGGTTATAGGTGCTATGAATTTATAAGGACTACTAGCCTTATATTTGTTGTAAGCTTTGAATATGTTGGAATAACTCAGGAAAGTTATGTACTAAGAGGGGAGGGGTGAGTCAGTACCCTTTAAAACTTTTAACCATACAAAATTATCAATAATCAAGTTGATTATATTGTATAATATGAACATACAGTAAATATCTCAAATCATAAAAACAACAACATAGAACAAAAATATTTTGGTCATGCAGAAATCCTTTGTTAGAGAAAAAAATTGCGGTCAAGATGACAACTATAATCCTTCACTACTATGGTATAAAGGTTGCTCAGTTAGAGCTACAATGTTTTCTACTTCTGGTAACTTACCCTGTTAGGAGTATAAAAATCATTTAAGAGTATAAAATACTTATTTGGTCTACCTTGTTAAAGGATTTTATAATCTCTCATCTAAGAGATGTACCTGGTTAGAGGATTTACAAAATATAAAGACCTATTAGGGCCTACCCACAAATGATATTTGTACTATTCAATGGAAACCTTATTCTTCTTTAATTAGTTATAAATATATTATATGTAATGTGACTGAGAGCGCGGGGGGGNTAAATCATGAACCAAAAAACTTATTCTTCTTTAACCTTAATTAAATTCTCTAATCTGATTTCATGTATAGAAAAGAAATAATCATTCATAACACATAACACAGTATTAGGTTACTCATAAACCTTCCAAATAGAAAGTAAAACTATGGTGGGGATGGTACCCACAAGATTTAGTATTACAATACAAATTTATCCCATTAGAGCTTACAATAACCACTTCTGATGGTCTTCCCTATTAGGAGAAATAAGAACTATTAAGTCCACTGTGTTAAAGGATTTGATACAATACAATAAGTAATGAAACTCAGTTAAGAGATTTACAAAGGACTGTTAGATCCACCTGGTTAGAAGATTTTGTGGATCCACCTATTTCAATGAACTAGTAGATGATCTTCTTAGGAAACTCTGATTTGCTGAATAATATCCTTTGATTTATAACTAATCACCTGACTATGACGGATGAGTCTCTGCTGTAATTTATACTTCTGCAATCTTCTAATAAATATGCCACTTCATATTCGCATATACACTTCTACCTCATATTTTGGATAAACAAAATGTCTTTTATATATATATATATACAAAAAAAAACTTCATAAGTTATTTTCCATTAGACATAATGATATAAAATAGTATATGCAAAGTTGACCCAATACTCTCACTTGAGTCCAAAAGTCTACTCGGATGATAAAATGATACTCGGGTAATAGGCTGATCACTCGGGAAATACTAGTTATTCGGGAAATACTGATCACTTACGTGATGCTAGTCACTTGGGTCACACTGATTACTCAGGCAATACTGATCACTCAGGTCACACAAATCACTTGGGCAATACTGGATGACTAAGTGTTTTGACGCTAATTGAAAATATGTCTTTCCATACGGTCTACAATCTCCCCCTTTGGCGTTAGTGACAACAAAACTTATCATTGAACTCTAAATATGATAGGTCAAAACTCCCACATACCATCTTCTCAAGTTTTGACACATGCTCTAATGCTCGGGTCCACCTGACTCTCTTTTTTTTTCCAAAATTGTTTTTATAATGTATATGTTCTTCTCTACTCAATTGTACATGTATTTCATCAATGTATATACAATGACCTTTGCCCCTTGTTTTTGACAAAAATGCAAAACTATATCTACAAGATAATTCCAAAGTAGGATAGGAAATCACAATGTACCTTCAAAATTTGAGACAAAGTATTGTCCCAATTATACTGTAGCACCTTCATGATGCGTAATTCTATCTATAGCTCGGCTGACAGCTCTATCATAAGTTCTACAACTGAGAAATTATTGTCATGAATGAGTGTCTTGGCATGTGTGATGTGTTTCTGCATTGCATCCATGTGTGGTAGGAGTTGGATCTAGATTGCTAAAAGAGACTCTCTAGTCCTTGCTTCTTCTCTTAGTAACTCAGCCTGTAGGTCAGCTAGATATTTCATCTTCAAAAAGGGTGTTGAGCTTGTGCTCGGATCAAGTGCCAACTATTTTGCACTTTCCTTCATATATACATCAATCTTTACTAACTTATTCTTTATCTCCATAGTAAATTTAGAAGTATCACTTAACTTTATGAATAGTGCTACTACATTGATCATGGTGGTTTCTATAGTGCTAATAGAATTGGTTAGTTGCACCTAGTCAATTGAAATTTTCTTTGCAACATTCTCTAGAACCTTTTTTTCAAACTTTCTTTCTTCTTTCTCAAGTAGCTTCTCTTGACCATTTAAGTCTGTATTAAAATTATGGACTAAGTCAAAAAGTTGGTCCATAATGGATTCATTCTCATTGACTTCAATCTGTAGTGTATCCTAGGATATGCCTTTTATATCTTTAAGCACTCTGTTCCTCTTTTCCTCTTCTGAAAGCTTCTTTTGGAATGCTATTTTCTTCCATTGTTCTCCAAGTATATCCATTTGTTGTACAGACAAGTTGGAAAGATCCCAATTTAAAATCACAATTTTCTTTCCAAGATCAATCTCATCAGTATTCACTTCCTTCTCCTTACCTTTGATCTTGGGATTTGGTGAAGGAACAATTTCCTTACCTTTTCCATCCTCAATGTTTACCTCACTATTCAATTAAATTAGGTCATTTACCTTTACTATACCAATTATTGAATCAAGGTTAACTAAAGAATCAATAATGGCTGAAGAAAAATTTACCTTGTCCATCTGTGACTTGGTTGTGATTGGCCCACTAATAGGTGGATCCCATTGCTTGGTTCATATTGATCCTAATTTGGATTTTGTGACCTTATCCTTCTTCGGAGACAATATGTTCTGGATAGGTGATTGGGGCAAGGATGCCATCACTTCAACTACAATCTACTCAGGATTAGACTCATCAATTTTCTGTACCTTGGGTAATGTATCATCATTGGTCTTTTCCAAAGGATCTATGGTTGATGCTTCTACCTTATCATCTTCCTTGATTTCAAATATATATTTCAAAACTATTGTGCCATGCTGCACTACATCTTCTATCTTTTTGTTTAGTACCTGGAAGGTTCTGAATCTGGGAGTATGATTCTTTTCAAATTTGGTTATTGCCTCTTTTATTTCTTGTTTTTTCATAGTAGGCATGACTTCCCCTAAGGTCTGTTCCCTTATGTCTTTTTCAGTTTGGATTGCATTCAACCAGGGCATAGATACTGCCTTAAACAAATATTCAGTCATATGGCTCTTCAACTATGAAGGGTCATATTTCCATTTATCCATTTTATCCACAACTTCTTCCTCTGTCTTCTTTTGTTCCTCCTTAGTCCTTGAAGCATAATTCAATAACTTAAGAGAAATCATACCACTTCCTCCTTTCAAATCTTTAATCTTTTTCTCAAGTGTAGGTGGTGGTTTCATGAAGACAACGGTATCCAATTTTTCATCATCATCATCATCATCATCATCATCATCATCATCATCATCATCATCATTATCACCCAATACAAGTCTCTTTTTTGATCTCCTTGGTTTGCTGATAGTGAAGATAGGTGTAATGGCCTTAGGTTTTTTCATGAGAGCTAGCCTCTTTTTCTTCTTAAGAGACTCTACTTCTACCTCTTTCTCTACATATATGTCATCTTCTATCTTAACTCTATCCTTTTTACTCTTAGTGATAGAAGGAGAGTCTGAAGTCTTAACATACGTCTTTCCAAACTGTTCCATCCTTTTCTTTTCTCTTTTCAAAATTTTAGGGAATCTCTATCTCTATAAATATCCTTCTTTTTTCTTCTTCAGAGGTACCAAAAAAAGGTGCCTTGGGATTGACAGGTTTATTCAAAAGAGCCTCAATTATGTTCTTAGTCTCATCTATGTTAACCTCATATGCAAGAGGTTTCACCCATGCAACCCTAGGCTTTACAACTTGTATGTAAACCTTATCACAGTCAACTAGGAAATAAATATTATCCTTGTAAACTTCAACTAGTTGTTTCCTAGTTGACTATGATAAGGTTTACATACAATCAAATTCAGAGTGAATTTGGAAATATATTATATTCAACGTGGTTAAGAGTGGGGGAGTGAATCAGGAACCAATAAAACTTATTCTTCTTTAACCCTAATTAGATTGTCTAATCTGATTTCATGTGTAGAAAAGAAATAATCATTCATAACACATAACACAGTATTTGGTTACCAAGAAACCTTCCAAATAGAAAGTAAAACTAGGGTGGGGATGGTACCTACAAGATTTAGCACTACAACATAAATTTATCCTGTTAGAGCTTACATTGACCACTTCTTATGGTCTTCCCTATTAGGAGAAATAAGGACTCTTAAGTCCACCTTGTTAAAGGATTTGATACAATAAAATAAGTAATGCAACTCTGTTAAGATATTTGCAAAGGACTGTTAGGTCCACCTGGTTAAAGGATTTCATTGGTCAAGCTGTTAGAATGAACTAGTAGATGATCTGCTTAGGCAACTCTAATTTGCTTAATAAGATCCTTTAATTTATAACTAATCACTTGTTTGTGATGGATGAGTCTCTGTTGTACTTTATACTTCTGCAATATTCTAATTAATATGCCACTTCATATTCACATATACACTTCTACCTCATATTTTGGATAAACAAAATGTCTTTATATATATATATATATATATATATATATATATATATATCTTATCCAAAAAAAATAACTTCATAAGTCATCTTCCATTAGACATAATGATATAAAATAGTATATTCAAAGTCAGCTTAATATTGTCATTTGGGCAATAGGATGATCACTCGGGCAATACTGGTTAATCCGTAAATATTGATCACTCGGGCGATGCTGGTCACTCAGATCACACTGATCACTCGGGTTATACTGATCACTCGGGTCACACTGATCACTCAGGAAATGATGAATGACTAAGTGTTTTGACACTAATTGATAACATGTCTTTCCATTAGGGCTACAATCTCCCCCTCTGGCATTAGTGACAAAAACACTTATCATTGTACTCCGAATCTGATAGGTCAAAACTCCCCCTTACCATCTACTCGGGTTTTGACATCTAATTTTTTGCTCGGGTCCAACTGACTCTCTTTTTTTTTTTCAATTTTCCAAAATTGTTTTTATAATGTATATCTTCTTCTCTACTCAACTATACATGTATTTCCTTAATGTATATAAAATGACCTTTCCCCCTTGTTTTTGACAAAAATACCAAACTATATCTACAAGGTGATTCCAAAGTAGGATAGGAAATCACAATGTACCTTCAAACTTTGTGAACGAGTGTTGTCCCAATTGTCCTATAGCACCTTCATGGTGTGCAATTATATTAGTATTTCGGTTGACAACTCTATCTTAAGATCTACAAGTCAGAAATCAGTGTCATGAATGAGTATCTTGGCATGTGCAATGTGTTTCTGTATTGCATCCATGTGTGGTAGGAGTTGGATCTAGAATAAAAGAGACTCTCTAGTCCTTGCTTCCTCTCTTAGTAAGTTAGCCTATAGATCAGTCAAATATTTGATCATCAAAAAGTGTGTTGAGCTTGTGGTCAGATCAAGTGCCAACTGTTTTGCACTTTCCTTCAGATTTGCATCAATCTTTACTAACTTATTCTTTATCTCCATAGTAAAGTTATAAATATCGCTTAACTTTAGAAATAGTGCTACTACATTGGTCACAGTGGTTTCTAGAGTGCAAATAACATTGGTTAGTTGCACCTGGTTAGTTGCAATCTTCTTTGCTACATTCTCTAGAACCTTGTTTTTAAAATTTATTTCTGCTTTCTCAAGTAGCTTCTCTTGACCATTTAATTCTGTATTAAACTTATGGACTAAGTCAACAAGTTGGTCCATAATGGAGTCCTTCTCATTGACTTCAATCTATAGTGTATCCTAGAATATTCCTTTTATATCTTGAAGCACTTCATTCCTCTTTTTTTCTTCTTGGAGATTCTTTTGGATTTCTCTTTTCTTCCATAGTTCTAAAAGTATATCCATTTGTTCTATAGACAAGTTGGAAAGATCCCAATTTGGAATCACAATGTCCTTTTCAAAATCAATATCATCAGTATTCACTTCCCTTTCCTTACCTTTGATCTTGAGATTTGGTGAAGGAACAATTTCCTTACCTTTTTCATCCTCAACTTGAACCCTAGTATTCAATTGAATTAGCACATTGACCTTTACTATACCAATTATTAAATCAAGGGTAACTGAAGAATAATTACTGGCTGAAGAAACATTTAACTTGTTCACCTATGACTCAGTTGAGCTTGGCCCAGTAATAGGTGCAGTCTTTTTCTCGGTTCCTATTGATTCTGATTTGCATTCTGTGACCTTATCCTTTCTTGAAGAAAATATGTTCTAGATAGGTGTTTGAGGCAAGGATTCCATCACTTCAACTACAATATTCTTGGCATTAGACTCTTCAATTTTCTATACCTTAGGTAATGTATCGTCATTGGTCTATTCCATAAGATCTGTGCTTGGTGCTTCTACCTTATCATCTTCCTTGATTTCAAATATAGATTTCCACACTGTTGTGGCATGATGCACTACATCTTCTATCTTTTTTTAGTATCTAGAAGGTTCTCAATCTAGGAGTATGATTGTTTTCACATTTGGTCATTGAATCTTTTATTTCTTTGAGTTTCATAGTAGGCATGACTTCCCTTAAGGTTTGTTCCCTTACGTCTTTTTCAGTTCAAACTGCATTCAACTAGGGAATAAATACTACCTTGAACAAATCTTTAGTTATATGGATCTTAAACTCGGAAGGGTTATATTTCAATTTAGCCATTTTCTCCACAACTGCTTCCTCTATCTTCTTATGTTCCTCCTTAGTCCTTGAAGCATAATTCAATGACTTAAGAGAACTCATACCACTGCCTCCTTTAAGATCTTTGATCTTCTGCTCAAGTATAGGTGGTGGTTTCTTGAATACAACTATATCTTCGTCCTCATCATCATCATCATCATCATCATCATCATCATCATCATCATCATCATCATCATCATCATCATCATCATCATAATCATCATCATCATCATCATCATCATCATCATCATCATCATCATCATCATCATCATCATCATCATCATCATCGTCATCATCATCGTCGTCATCATCGTCATCATCATCATCATCATCATCATCATCATCATCATCATCATCATCATCATCATCATCATCATCATCATCATCATCATTACCCAATACAAGTCTCCTTCTCAATCTTCTTGGTTTGCTGGTAGTGAGGATAGGTGTAATGGCCTTAGGTTTTTTCTTGAGAGCTAGCCTCTTTTTCTTCTTAAGAGGCTCTAATTCTACCTCTTCCTCTTCATATATGTCATCTTCTATCTTAACTCTATCCCTTTTACTCTCAGTGATAGAAGGAGAGTCTGAAGTCTTTCCATACTTATTTCCAAACTGTTCCATCCTTTTCTTTCCTCTTTTCAAAATTTTAGGAATCTCTATCTCTATAGATATCATTATTTTTGCTTCTTCAGAGGTACCAAAAAAAGGATCATTGGGATTGATAGGTTCATTCAAAAGAGCTTCATTTATGTTCTTAGTCTCGTCTATGTTAACCTCATATGCAAGAGGTTTCACCCATGCAACCCTAGGCTTTAAAAGTTGAATGTAAACCTTATCATAGTAAACTAGGGAACAAATATTATCCTTGTAATCTTCAACTAGTTGTTTCCTAGTTGACTATGACAAGGTTTACATAGAATCAAATTTATAAGTCATCTTCCATACATGATGATATAAAATAGTATATGCAAAGCCTGCCCAATACTATCATTTGGGCAATAGGCTGATCACTCAGGCGATACTAGTTACTCAGGAAATATTGATCACTTGGGCGATGCTAGTCACTTGGATCACACTGATGAATTGGGTTATTTTGATCATTCGGGTCACACTGATCACTTGGGAAATAATGAATCACTAAGTGTTTTGAAACTAATTGATAAAATTACTTTCCATTAGGTCTACAATATCCCCCTCTGGCATTAGTGACAAAAACACTTATCATTATACTCTGAATCTGATAGGTCAAAACTCCGCCTTACCATCTACTCGGGTTTTGACACCTAATTTGCTGCTCGGGTCGAACTGACTCTCTTTTTTTTTCCTTTTTTTTTTAAGTTTTCCAAAATTGTTTTTATAATGTATATCTTCTTCTCTACTCAACTATACATGTATTTCCTCAATTTATATAAAATGACCTTTCCCCCTGTTTTTGAAAAAAATACCAAACTATATCTACAAGGTAATTCCAAAGTAAGATAGGAAATCACAATGTACCTTCAAACTTTGTGAAAGAGTGTTATCCCAATTTTCCTGTAGCACCTTCATTGTGTGCAATTATATTAGTATTTCAGCTGACAACTCTATCTTAAGATCTACAAGTCAGAAATTATTGTCATGAATGAGTGTCTTGGCGTGTGCGATGTGTTTCTGTATTGCATCCATGTGCAATAGGAGTTGGATCTGGACTAAAAGAGACTCTCTATTCCTTGCTTCTTCTCTCAGTAAGTTAGCCAGTAGTTTAGTCAAATATTTGATCTTCAAAAAGTGTGTTGAGCTTGTGCTCAGATCAAGTGCCAACTATTTTGCACTTTCCTTTAGATTTGCATCAATCTTTACTAACTTATTCTTTATCTCCATAGTAAAGTTAGAAATATCGCTTAACTTTACAAAAGTGCTACTACATTGGTCACGGTGGTTTCTAGAGTGCTAATAACATTGGTTAGCTGCACTTGGTTAATTGTAATCTTCTTTGCAACATTCTCTAGAACCTTGTTTTCAAAATTTCTTTCTTCTTTCTCAAGTAGCTTCTCTTGACCATTTAAGTCCGTATTAAACTTATGGACTTAATCAATAAGTTTTTCCATAATGGATTCATTCTCATTGACTTCAATCTATAGTGTATCCTAGAATATGCCTTTTATATCTTCAAGCACTCCATTCCTCCTTTTATCTTCTTAGAGATTCTTTTGCATTGTTCTTTTCTTCTATAGTTCTCAAAGTATATCCATTTGTTCTACATACAAGTTGGAAAGATCCCAATTTGGAATCACAATGTCCTTTTCAAGATCAATCTCATCAGTTTTCACTTCCCTTTCCTTACCTTTGATCTTGAGATTTGGTGAAGGAACAATTTCCTTACCTTTTTCATCCTGAACTTGTACCCTAGTATTCAATTTAATTAGTTCATTGACCTTTATTATAACAATTATTAAATCAAGGTTAACTGAAGAATAATTACTGGCTGAAGAAACATTTAACTTGTCCATCTATGACTCGGTTGTGCTTGGCCCAGTAATAGGTGGAGCCTATTGCTCGGTTCCTATTGATTCTGATTTGGATTCTGTGACCTTATCCTTTCTTGAAGAAAATATTTTTTGGATAGGTGTTTGGGGCAAGGATGCCATCACTTCAAGTACAATATGCTCGGCATTATAGTCTTCAATTTTCTGTACCTCAGGTAATATATCATCATTGGTCTGTTCTGTAAGATCTGTGCTCGGTGCTTCTGCCTTATCATCTTCCTTGATTTCAAATATAGATTTCCACACTGTTGTGGAATGATGCACTACATCTTCTATCTTTTTTTTAGTATCTAGAAGGTTCTCAATCTGGGAGTATGATTGTTTTCACATTTGGTCATTGCATCTTTTATTTCTTTTTTTTTCATAGTAGGAGTGACTTCTATTAAGGTTTGTTCCCTTATGACTTTTTTAGTTTGGTCTGCATTCAACCAGGGAATAAATACTGCATTGAACAAATATTCATTCATATGGCTCTTCAACTTGAAAGGGTCATATTTCAATTTAGCCATTTTCTCCATATCTGCTTCATCTATCTTCTTATGTTCCTCCTTGGTCCTTGAAGCATAATTCAATGACTTAAGAGAACTCATACCACTGCCTCCTTTAATATCTTTGATCTTCTGCTCAAGTGTAGGTGGTGGTTTCTTGAATACAACTATATCATCATCATCATCATCATCATCATCATCATCATCATCATTACCCAATACAAGTCTCCTTCTCAATATTCTTGGTTTGCTGGTAGTGAAGATATGTTTAATGGCCTTAGGTTTTTTCTTGAGAGCTACCCTATTTTTCTTCTTTAGAGACTCTACTTCTACCTTTTCCTCTTCATATATGTCATCTTCTATCTTAACTCTATCCTTTTTACTCTTAGTGATAGAAGGAGAGTCTGAAGTCTTTCCATACTTCTTTCCAAACTGTTCCATCCTTTTCTTTCCTCTTTTCAAAATTTTAGGAATCTCTATCTCTATAGATATCCTTATTTTCTCTTCTTTAGAGGTACCAAAAATAGCTTCCTTGGGATTGACAGGTTCATTCAAAAGAGCCTCAATTATGTTCTTAGTCTCATCTATGTTAACCTCATATGAAAGAGGTTTCACCCATGCAACTCTAGGATTTACAACTTGAATGTAAACCTTATCATAGTCAACTAGGGAACAAATATTATCCTTGTAATCTTAAACTAGTTGTTTCCTAGTTGACTATGACAAGGTTTACATACAATCAAATTCAGAGTGAATTTGGAAATATATTATATTCAATGTGACTGAGAGGGGGGAGTGAATTAGGAACCAATAAAACTTATTCTTCTTTAACCTTAATTAAATTGTCTAATCTGATTTCATGTATAGAAAAGAAATAATCATTCATAACACATAACATAGTATTTGGTTACCCAGAAACCTTCCAAATAGAAAGTAAAACTGGGGTGGGGATGGTACCCACAAGATTTAGTACTGCAACATAAATTTAGCATGTTAGAGCTTACATTGACCACTTCTGATGGCCTTCCCTGTTAGGAGAAATAAGGACTGTTAAGTCCACCTTGTTAAAGGATTTGATAAAATAAAATAAGTAATGCAACTCTGTTAAGAAATTTGCAAAGGACTGTTAGGTCTACCTGGTTAGAGGATATCGCTGGTAAACCTATTAGAATGAACCAGTAGATTATCTGCTTAGGCAACTCTGATTTTCTTAATAAGATCCTTTAATTTATAACTAATCACCCATTTTTGATGGATGAGTCTCTGCTATACTTTATACTTTTGCAATATTCTAATCAATATGCCACTTCATATTCACATATACACTTCTACCTCATATTTTGGATAAAAAAAATGTCTTATATATATAATCCAAAAAAAATAACTTCATAAGTCATCTTCCATTAGACATAATGATATAAAATAGTATATGGAAATTCAGCCCAATACTGTCATTTGGGCAATAGGCTGATCACTCGGGCGACATTGGTTACTCGGGAAATATTGATCGCTCTGGAAATATTGATCACTCAGGCAATGCTGGTCACTCGGATCACACTGATCACTCAGGTTATATTGATCACTCAGGTCACACTAATCACTCTGGCAATAATGAATGACTAAATGTTTTGATACTAATTGATAACATGTCTTTCCATTAGGTCTACAATCTCCCCCTCTGGCATTAGTGACAAAAAAACTTATCATTGTACTCTGAATCTGATAGGTCAAAAATCCCCTTTACCATCTGCTCAGGTTTTGACACCTACTTTGTTGATTGGGTCCAACTCTCTCTCTCTCTCTCTCTCTCTCTCTCTCTCTCTCTCTCTCTCTCTTTCCAAAATTGTTTTTATAATGTATGTCTTCTTCTCTACACAACTGTACATGTATTTCCTCAATGTATATACAATGACCTTTCCCCCTTGTTTTTGACAAAAATACCAAACTATATCTAAAAGGTAATTCAAAAGTAGGAGATGAAATCACAATGTACCTTCAAACTTTGTGAAAGAGTGTTTTCCCTTGATTTTCCCATAGCACCTTCATGGTGTGCAATTATATTAGTATCTCGGCTGACAACTGTATCTTAAGATCTGCAACTCATAAATTATTGTCATGAATGAGTGTCTTGGCATGTGCGATGTGTTTCTGTATTGCATCCATGTGTGGTAGGAGTTGGCTCTCTAGTCCTTGCTTCTTCTCTCAGTAACTTAGCCTCTAGATTAGTCAAATATTTGATCTTCAAAAAGTGTGTTGAGCTTGTGCTCAGATCAAGTGCCAACTATTTTGCACTTTCCTTCAAATTTGCATCAATCTTTACTAACTTATTCTTTATCTCCATAGTAAAGTTAGAAATATCGCTTAACTTTACAAATAGTGCTACTACATTGGTCACGATTGTTTATAGAGTGCTAATAACATTGGTTAGCTGCACCTGGTTAATTGCAATCTTCTTTGCAACATTCTCTAGAACCTTGTTTTCAAAATTTCTTTCTGCTTTCTCAAGTAGCTTCTCTTTACCATTTAAGTCCGTATTAAAATTATGGACTAATTCAACAAGATGGTCCATAATGGATTCATTATCATTGGCTTCAATCTATAGTGTATCTTGGAATACGCCTTTTATATCTTCAAGCACTTCGTTCCTATTTTTATCTTCTAAGAGATTCTTTTGGATTGGTCTTTCCTTCCATAGTTCTCAAAGTATATCCATTTGTTCTATAGACAAGCTAGAAAGATCCCAATTTGGAATCATAATGTCCTTTTCAAGATCAATCTCATCAGTATTCACTTCCCTCTCCTTACCTTTGATCTTGGGATTTGGTGAAGTAACAATTTCCTTACCTTTTCCATCCTCAACTTGTACCCTAGTATTCAATTGAATTAGGTCATTGACCTTTACTGTACCAATTATTAAATAAAGGTTAACTAAAGAATAATTACTGGCTGAAGAAACATTTAACTTGTGCGTATGTGCAAAATCATGAGGGGCCAAACTATGCCCTTAAGTGGCAATGAAAAATTAGCAAATCAGGGTTAGTCAATTTGACGTGAAAATTTGAACTAGCTATCAACCTAATACCAAAAAGTTGTAAGAATAGAATCTGTAGTTAATTGAATGTAGTTTCTAAACTAATAGGTCTTTTTTGAAAAAAAGATTAATATAATTGGTGAAAAGTATAGATTTCAATGTAGTATTACAAAAATTTCAGGAAAAAAATAAGAAGTAGGTGTATGTCTGACCACCTTAATCATGATCAAATGATAATATTTTTTTATAAGATTTTAGATATACATAGTAGACTCATGCCTAGATGTGACACATATTTTTGTGTAATTTTATTCCAAAAAAAAATTAATTATGAATTTTCTACTACAACGTTTACAGAATTAAAAAACTCCCATGTCTGACCTGTTGGTTGTATTCCTGATTTTGTTGGTTTGCCCTAAAGTTTTATTACCTTCATGCCAATTTCTATCAAAAAGCAAAAGGTATGTCTCATTTTTTAAGTATCCCTATGAAAATTCTGTTTTGTTAGGACAAGATCCACATGAATAGTGAAAAAACCCAAAACCCTAAGCTATCTTCTAAGTCAAACTGCAAAAAAGCCCTAAAATGATAATATAGTTTCTAATTTTGCATTACCTTTTTGAGAAACTTAAGTTATAAAAGTCGTGCTTTTTCAATAGTCGCCTAGTCTCTTAATCCTAAAAGCATATTCCAATTTGTCATGAGACTTGGTGATTAACTGTTGTCAGGATGTCTCAAAAAGAAACAAAATATTCCTTATATGTTATGAGACTTAGTGAAACCCTTCAGTCATGAAGTTTCCCAATGTAGAAACACGTCATTAGGCAACATCTAAGCAAGCAGTTAAGTCACGGTGTCATGCAAAGTATCCTGCAGTTAGTAAATTTTCATGAGACTTAGCGATTGCTTCACTCGTGGGGTCTCTGAATTAGAACACAGTTAAGTGACATGTTAAATGCTTATGTCGTGTAGTCTCCAAGTAAAAAGTCAGTTAAGTAAAAGATGCTGAGACTTCGTGAAAAACCGCAAGGTGATTAAAGTATATGATGGTCGGGTAGTCACTGATTAAAAATGCTAAATCAATGTTTCTTCAGTGATTTGGAGACAAACAGTTAAGATGAGACACGTGTCCATAGTAAGTAGAAAAAAGGTTATTCGCATAGTCTCCAAATGATTTAAGGTTTTTAAAATATACTCGGCGACTTAGCGGAGCCATCAGATGCTATGTGTAATAAGATCAACGGTAGTCGCTAAGTCTCTATCAAATTTGCATAAAAGTAAAAAGTTCTCGCGACAATGAGATTAGCTTTAGTCACACAGTCTCTGAATTAAAATCAAAGGATAAAGCTATGTCACGTAGTCTCCAAAAAAAATATCAAGTAGCAGTTTTAATCAGTGATTGGGCGACTAAGGTTTGTTGCAGGGTCTCGTAAAGAGAAATAAACATTCAGTCGCGGGGTCTTCAAATAAACTTTGGGTTAAGCATTTGATCTGGTGACTTGGAGTCATTCATTCATGTGATCACAAGAAGTTAACCATGGTTAATCCAAGTAAAGGAAATCATACAGTCGCTAGATCTCCAAAAGAATTGAGGGTTAAGAAATTTGATCAGCGACAAAGAGATACTACACAGTCGCGTAGTCGCTAAATATGAAAAATGATAAAAGGTGGAAGTTGCTGATATGATAACATAGATATTAAGCATCCAATGAGAATCCAAAAGATTAATTACTGTATGAAAAAGGTAGCTGAGATGTCTGACGAAGAACCAATCATATGAAGACATGTCATTCTGTTCAAATTTTATAAGGGTTTTTCTGAAAATGCACTCATATGATTTTGATTTCCTATCACATTCATGAGCTACGGCTAGGATTTCAATTAATTCCATAGCATGTTAACTTGAAATAAAAATTGACTATCTCTTCAATGATGAGCTATGTACCTGGAAGAGTTACCATAAAGAGTTGATCGTTGGTTCATTTTCATTTATCATACATCCAGAATTGCAGAGCGAAGAATTGCTGGGTCTTCTGTGTTGAAAAGGCTAAAATTGATTAATTTCAGGGTAATTCTCCAATTTTCAAGCATCTTGAATTATTAGCAGTAAACAGAGAAGAGTAGCAAGTCCTGAGAGGAGATTTTTCTCAATATTGGTAAAAGAGAAAGATAAAACAGAGCAAGATGAGTAAAGCAGTCAGTGTGGCTTCTACCAGGAGAAAAAGTGATGAAGTTGATTATGATGCTAAGGGAAAGAGGAATTTCTCTGATGAATTCTTGAAGCTGTTGCCAGGGTCTACACAGAACAAGAGGGCAAATGCAAACTTACTGGCAGATGACTACTGTGAAATCAGAGATGCCCGCATTCCGAGTTCCACAGGTTTTTCTCTGTACAATTATTTTTATAATAATTCTGATAAAGCCATTCCCATATCAAACCCTTGTACTAGTGGTCTAGATAGGTTAATTGTCCTTGATGTTTATGTAGATGTAGACTTGTTTCTAGGTCTTTCCAGCCATTATGATGCTCTGCCTAGGACAATTAAGAAAAATGATGGTACTACCCTATTGATTTTGAATAAGAATTCATTCATGCAAGCCTTTGGCTTATACAGTACCATTTCCACCAAGATAAATATTACTAAGCAAGAGGAGAGGTATAGGTTACAACCTGGTGCTGCTAGGAACCAATTGGAGAAGCATATTCTTAAGGAGGTTAGGAATCATATTACCCCAATACCTCAAACTGCACCCTACTATTTTAAAGATTTACATTTCTATATTAAGTACATTGAATATGCTTTGTGTAGAGTGTTGGGTATAGATGGAGGAGCAGAAAAAATAAAATCTGGAATTTTAATGATGGTACTAGATTTGCAAGATGTGCATTCTAGCAATAGTTATGATTATATAGAGTACATTATTGATAAAATGCATGAGGGATTTGTAGCTATGCAGAAGAAGATGAAGGATCCCAAGGAAAAGGAACCTAGGTTTTTTCATTATTCTATCGTGATGCATTTGTTATTGCATTTCAACTATGGAATCATGAATGTGAATAACTTGAATCCTCAAAGGATTTTCTAGGACCGGCCTAATCCTATTTAGTTTTGGATTAGGATATGGAATTATACATCCAAGGATTGTAATTTTTTTGGATTCAAGAATTGTATTGTATATCCATTAATGCAGAGCATGGGTATTAGCAAAACCAGACTCCTAGTAAAGGTGATGCAATTCTTGAGATCTTGTGAGTATGTAGACAAATGGGAGGGTGATCACAACTGGGGAGACTTATTTTTAGAAGAAAATTTTACCATGATTATGGTATATGGATGCACACATCCATGTCATGTACTACCCTATCATGTGCCATCCAGAGTTCTAGCTATGGAGCTTATGTGGCAGCTGTTGTTAACAGACAATGAACATTTTGCACCACATAGGAAGGAGACATTAACCCTAAGGCAATTTAAAATCTTTTAGTTTACTATTGGTAAGGGTGCTATTGATTTGGTGAGCACTTGGTTAGAAAGCTACAAGATGGGAACAACATTATACAGATACATTGATTCAGAAGGATTCATTGCAAGAGCTAAGAAGCTCTTGACTCCTACCATACCAAATACAAATGTTCATGGTTTTTGTGTGAAGGAGGATGCCACAAGGAATCTCCTTGATGAAGATGAGAAAAGGAAAAGAAGGGAGAGAATTTATGAGTTACTAAATTTGGAAAAGAAAATAAGAAGAAATGGCCTATCATTTGGAGGTTTTTACCCTGTCCTACCATATTTTGACAAGATTAAAGCTATGATTGATAATTTTTATATACTCTGTGAGCAGTTGGACAATGTTTTGGATACAAAGAAAGGAGGAAAAGAGTTTGAGTATTCAGAGTCTGAATATGAAAGTGATAGTGATGGAGAATATTCCCATCCACCTTAATTTGACCAACCTCAATAGAATGTTGCAGAGGAAGCACAGGTACAGGAAGAATAAGGGAATATCATTGACCTGACTGAGGTTTCCCAGCCAAATGATGTAGAGGATCCTTCTACAAAAAGGCAAAAGGTCAACCTTGGTCAGACCTCCTCTGTTAGAAGAGAGAAGAAAGGAGATAGAAAAAGTGTTCTCATTCCTGGAAATAGATTGTATGACCATAATTTGAGGAAAGTAATTAGACAAGGAAAGAGGCAACAACATGATGAAGAAGAAAGCATAGAATTGCCTCTTAAGGCATGTATTGATGAAAGGTTACTGCATCAGCAACATTTTCTAAGTAATGACAATTTTGTCAAAAATAATGAGTTTAAAGACTTCTTGAGGTGGCACAAGAAAGAGCGAATCAGAGAACAACTAAAGACAGATGGTGAAGAGACAATCACAAATGAGGCTTTGCTAGCTCTGCAAGCCTATGACCCTGATAGTGAGGATGTCTCTCCAGATGAGGCAAGAAAAATAGTTTTGAACAGTGGCATTTTGCTTGCTGAGGGCTGGGATTTAGCCTTAGCATTCATTTTTTATCATATTAGAAAGCATCCAGACCTCAAATTAGCCAGTGAGATTCAGATGGGTGACATGATTAAAGGATTTGGATATAGTCCAAAATCACAAGCCTTTTCCATGTGGAACCTATGTCCAAGGGACCAAAATCCTCAACTACTAAATATTTTGGAGAGCATGGTGGGGAATCAAATGGTCTGTACTATACAAAACACTGGAGATCTTGAGATTTCTCAGATCATGATCCATTGGGCACACTTAAATGAAGATAAGACAAAACAATTGTCTGAAAAGTGTGGAATTTTGGTTGAGGAAGCCAGTGCCCTAGCAAAGGATAGGGAATTATGCCACATAAAGATACATCAAAAGAACCTGGTCATTGCTGAGATGACAAAGCAACTACAAGAGAAACCTGAGGTAGTTTATGTGCCTTCAGTACAACCTTTACAGATAGAGGAGAAAGCAGAATCAGAGGAAGTGGTTGAGATAGAGGATATGGGAAAATGGAATAACGAGGTAGCCCTAAACACATTAAGATGCATTCTTTAGCATAGGATAGATATACTTAGAGACAAAATAGATATCATCCTAAATTCCTACAATAGATTTCCCACATTGCATATAGAAGTGACAGGGTACATTACCATTTTGAACCCTTATTTTGTTACTTAGTCTCCTAGGGTACAGTTATTTGAAAAACTTGCCTCTTTGCAGCCACTTAGATCAAATTTACCTGAGATTGTGATAGAGGTAGAGGATGAGATTAAAAAGGTTAATATAGCCTTATCTTTCTTTAAGGGTAAGCTAAAGCAGATAGAGGCTAATATGAGCCTGTTTTCACCAGAATTTAATAGGTTTGTTCCTCCTTTGAAAGGAGAATATGATCATGTCAAGGCCTTGGAGGCTTGGAGGAGTGAATTTGATAGTAGAATGACAAGAAATGAGTCATTTATTTTAGGATATGATTTAGATTTGGATGGTTTGAATAAGATTTTGGATGAGGCCTTTAAGGAAGAAACTGACATAAACAAGTTTTTAGTGGATGTTAAAAACATCACCGATATCAGATGGGAAAGGCAGAAGGTACAACTATAGAGCACACAAAGTTTTAAATGGCCTATAGAGGATGAAGTGACATCATGGGACTTTATGACCAATCCAAAGAAAAAGAAGCCTGTGGTAGTAGAGGAGGAGGTCCTGGATGAAGAATAAAGAGGAACACTTGGCGCCTGACCATTGAGCACAGGGAGGCTAGTTATTATAAAAGAAGAGTGTATGTTAGCATGAAATGGAAGTCACGAGGTCTCAATATGAATATCAGATGCTATCCTAAACATTGTCAGACAAAGGTGCCAGATTCCAGATGAAGACAAAAAAGATTAGATCCCATCCCCTATTTTTGTCTCTCCACCGCTTCTACATTCTCATTCTTTGTCTTTTCTGTACTTTTAGGGTTAGGTTCCTTAAACCATCCAAAGCTTGTTTCATCCTAATGTTAAGGATTCGAAGATGGTTAAGGACCTATAAATAGATAAAAATTGTAATAGTAAAAGAGATGAAATGTATTGAGAACCAAACTTTTTAAATTTCAGTCTGTGTCTTTGAGCTTTTTGAGCTTTTTATGTATTGAAGCAGAAACATATGAATAAAATACAGTGCAACTTTACTCTATCTTATTGTTGTCTCTTTACTTGTTGTGTATGCTCTTTTATGTTTAAATCTGTAAGGAATTTTTAAGCATATTGGTTACAAGGTAGCTATCTAATTGCATGCAAGTTTCTTTCAAGGAAAGAAATAAGTTTTGTGAGTAGTTTAAGGGAGAATAATAATATTTAAGGATTTGATACAATATTGTAAGGGTGATAGGATAGTTTTTAAGGTATTTTATCTAAGTTGCATGTAGGTTGTAAGGCATCTTACAGTATTCTATTTTTATATTTCTATGGATCTTAATTTATTAATTCTACAAGCCCAAGGATAGGCACTGGTCTAGGAACTTGTTTTGTAATCTATCATCATCCAAATATTTAAAACTATTCAAACCAATTACTTTTAGAATATTTGTGTAAAATTGATTGTACTCATAGCGGTTATAGTTGAAGTTTGTTGATTTCTTAAAGAGTAAATCAAATAGGTTATTCCTCATTGATTCACAAGAATTGCAAAAGGAAAGAAAGATGAAATTCCCTATTATGCTGTTGTCTGCTATCATTAAGATATTGATTTGGATTGTCAAGATTTTTCTCAGAATAGTCATAGTTATCTGCATTTTATATACATGTCCATATAAAAATAGAGCATTCAGCACATAAGTAAAATCTACTCCAAAGATATTGTCAAGTCAGTAATCAATTATAGGTAATACCTACCGGAGTCAGTGGATCTCAAAAAAGAAGGAGGTGATAATAGGTATCCCCAGTGTTATCAAAATACCTCATCAATTAGTGTTTACTCTTGCTTGAGTCAGAGTATCAAAGGCATTGGCATTCATGGAGTTATTTAAGTATTCAAGCATCTTTAGAGGCCCTGCAAGAAAAAATGCTAACAAATTGGTGACTCTGTTGGGGAACTTTAAGTGATTACAAATCATACCAGTTTGTAGTTGTCAAAATTGTTCTTTGATAAGTATTCATTAATTCCAAATCATTGGGTGGTGACTCTAAAAGAAATCTCTGAGATTAGCGTAAATTTAGTAAATATCTCTCAGAATGAATACTAGGTCAAGGATGAGAAATGATCCTGAGATGGTTTTATATGGTGGAATCCTATCATCCTCAAGGATGGAAATGTCTTGGTGAAAAAAGAGAAACCAAGTTAGCATGGATGAATCCCCTCCAAGAGGAAAAGAGGGTAATGTTAGGAGAGACATGAATAGAAATCAACATTCTCATGATGGAAATAATTCAAAGTATGAAGAAGCTGTAGAAAGGGTATTAGAAACACCTACAGTCACTTCTACTACAAATGAGAGAGAAGAGACAAGTACATATAATTTAGATTCTGAAGATACTCCCTCTGATGTGCTAGCAAATGAGGTGAAGTTCATCATGAAATTGCTTTCCCTTGTTCAACAAATGAAAAGGGAGAGAGAAATGAAAAAGAAAAAAACATGAGCATAAGGATGTTGATAAGAGAAAAAGAAGATCTTCAAGATATAAAAATATGAAAGATAGAGAGAGGTCTCAAAAGGACCAAGAAATACCACTCACTCATAAGGCTTCTAGTTCACAAAAGGATAAAGGTAAGCAAAAGATGAGTGAATACAGAAATCAAGAACCTAAGTTTCAAAAGCCTTTAATAGAGCAGATGTCCAAGTTAGATATTGACTTGGAGAAATTGAGAATTCAAAATGAAACCATGGAAAAAATGTTAGAAAAGGAACAAATGGAAGCCACAACAGTTGAAATAAAGAAGAAGATAGATTTTTTGCAGTCTTCAAAGTATTCTCATGCGGGGCCAGAAAATATTACTACTTCTAAAGAAAAAGCCGCTACTTTCAAGGAGAATGATAGTTTTCAAAGGAAACCATTGCATACGGAAAGGTATAAAAAATTTAACTTTTTTGGTATCCCTAGATATCCTAATGCTTTCCCTAAAGATGTGGGTGATATAGGAGAAAATCTCCCAAAGTTTACAGGTAACAATGTTATTTCTTGTGAAACACATTTAAGAAAGTTCATTGATTTTGTTGATGATTTAAATATCACTCGTGAGGATGTGTTAATGAAATTATTTGTTCAATCTTTAGTGAAAGATGCACGAGAATGGTTTAGGAGCCTTTCTAATGGATCTGTTATTTCTATGGATGAGTTGATTGAATTATTTAAGGATCAGTATGGAGATAAAACAAATAAAGTCTTTTTGTTGAATGAGTTCAACAATATTAAGAAGAATTACAATGAAGAGGTTACAGAGTTTAATACAAGGTTTCAAAGAGCTATGCACAAGCTATTTCAGAAGATAAGGCTAGATGAAGAGGTATGTCTAGAAACTTATTTGAATGCCTTTGATTCTAAGATGGGATATGTTCTTAGAGATAAAAATCCTAGAACTCTTACTGATGCTTATAAGATAGCAGTGAATACTGAAATGAACAGAAGAGTATCTAGTAAGTTGAATAGGAGGGATGACTCAAGGTATAGTAGGAGCAATTTAAAAGCACCAGAGTATAAGGAATATAGGGCTCCTCAGAACAATCTAGACCTTCTTATAATACTATGTACAATCCTCAAAATAGAATGCAGAACCATCCTTATGGAACTCAGTTCAAGGATGGGAAGCCTGTTATTCTACCTAGAAAAGAAAATATAGACAATAGAACTCTAGATCCTCTACATAAAAATTCTATCCATTTCGGTAATGATGATCCTTGGTGTGAGGCTTGTGAAGCCCCTCATAACCCTGAGTTTTATATTATCTCATTAGATTTGAGAGTAAGTGAAGAACAGGGAAATGATGAGGGTGAACAGTGTGATCATAGTATGAAAAATACTTACTCATGCCATGATATAGATTTAGACAATGAAAATGAAAATCATGATTCATGTAGTTCACAAAGAAGGATAGAAAATCATCATCAACAGATCTTGTCTGATAGTGAAACGGAGGGAACTGATGATCATCTAAGATGTTAAGCTCAAGACAATTAGGGTGTTCCACTTATTAGAAAAGCTTTAGATGAAGAGAAAGCTAGGATTACTGCATATTTAGTGAAAAAGGCTAGAAACAACTACCATCTGATAAACAAAGTAGTGGGTGGTACTGGCAGTCAACCATCTGGTGTCTTTTAAAAGAAAATAAGATAGACGCTAAGTATGTGCAAAAAAAAGGACTTGGTGAAAATATAAATAAACATAAGGTCAAAATCATGACAAAAGCCATTGAACCAAATGTTGTACAAGAAGGAGAATTGAAAAGGCAAGAAATAAGTACTCCTATTCAAAAGATAGAGAATAAAAAATTAAAAGAACCAGCTCTGAATGAACATACTGAGGAAAGTGATATCACTATTGATAAATCAAAATCTTTAGATGTGAAATATACTCCTGTAGATATGGGTCAATTTTTGTCCCAAATGATAGTTAAGGTACCATTTTTAGAGATGATGAGAATTAAAGAACACAAGGAAAAGGTAATGTCATTGTTAAATAGTGTGCCCATAATAAAGGTCCAAAGTCTAGAAAATGTTGGCAAGAAACCAATTAACAAAGGGAAGGAAGTTGAGGTGTTAACATCTAAGATTCCTCAAATTTTCTTAAATACAACTTCTTCCCCAAAGGTTGTTGACCCATTTTTTCTCTCATTGATAATTAATGGTAAGATGCTAAAAAACTGTATGATTGATTCAAGAGCATCTAATACTATTATACCACTAGAAAACATGAGGTCAATAGGATTACAAGTTGATACTCCTCATGGGAGATGTCAAGCCATGGACTCTAGAGAGGTCCCTTTGATTGGTACCATTGAGGCTATGCCCTAAAAATTAGCAGTCTGCCCTGATGTAGTAATGACTATGAATGTTCTTGTGGTTGACATATCACCACATTATGGCATGTTGTTGTCAAGAAAGTGGAGTGCTTCAATGGGAGGTAGTATACAAAGTGATTTATCATATGCTACTTTTAACATTGCTAGAGAAAATGTTAAGGTCTTAAGGGAGAGTAGAACTCCTCACATGATGAAAAGATTTGAAGATACTAACATTAATTGTTGCATTGACATGGACATGGAGAATTTTAGGATGCAAAAAAATGAACTTTATTATCAGCATGAAGAGGTTGACCCTATGAACAGAGAGTTAATTATGCAAGGAGATGGATTGTGGAAAATGTACTTTGATGGGGCTTTCTCAAAAGAAGGATCACGGGTAGGTGTATTGTTGATATCTCCATCAGGTACAACTTTTAAGTATTCATTTCTATTAGCCTTCCAATGTATAAACAATACTGCAGAATATGAGTCTTTGTTTTTAGGACTTGAAATTGCTATCAAACATGGTATAAAGTGTTTAAAGGTTTATGGCAATTTTGAGTTGGTAGTAGCTCAAGTTAGATCCAAATATGTAGCAAAGAATGATAGGTTTAAAATGTACAAGTATTCTATTTGGGATCAAATTGAAATATTTGATGCCTTTGATATAAGTTGGTTAGAAAGGTCAAAGAATATAATGGCTAATTTTTTAGAAAATGTTTCTTTGAAAAATGATGATTTGACCTTGCATGGGGTGTCAATACTAGAAGTCAAAACAAGACCAGTTGTTCCAGACAACATATACAACTGGCAGGTTTTCCAAGATGATCAAGATATTCTAAGGTTTATGCAATGTCTAGACCATTATGAGAACTAGAGCATAGATTGTAGTACTTTAATAGAAAATGATGATGGAAAAGACTACATTTTAGGAAATGAGGTTGTCTAGTTAAGTTCATATCAGATTCCTATGGGTTTGGTTGAGCTTGAAGCATTGTTTAGTAGTAAAAAAAATGATTCATCAAAGTTAAGAAATGCCAAGGTTGAGGATTTAGAAGAAATAAATTTAGGATCTGAAAATAGTCCTCAAATAGTTCATATTGGAAAGGGTTTAGACTCTCATATAAGAATAAATTCGATCAAATTGTTGAGAAAATATAAACATGTCTTTGCTTGGTCATATGAGGACTTGAAAGCATATAGAGATGACCTTTTTCAACATGAGATCCCATTGAAATTAGATGTGAAACCATTTAGGAAAAAATAGTGGCCTATTATCCAATTATTGGCTCCTAAAATGCAACAAGAATTGATGAAACGAAAGGATGTTGGGATAATCCAACCAATCAAACATTGAACTTGGGTATCAAATTTAGTACCAGTTAGAAAGAAAAATGGTGATATCAGATTGTGTGTGGATTTTAGAAATCTAAATATTGCTTCATTAAAAGATAACTATTCATTGCCTAATATGGAAGCAAGGTTGCATAAGGTGACTGGTTGTGAATTGTTGTCTATGATGGATGGTTTCTCAGGTTACAACCAGGTCCTAGTTAAATAAGTAGAACAATATAAAATTGCATTTACCTCTCCATGCGGAACCTATGTTTATATCAGAATGCCATTTGGACTAATAAATGCAGGGGCAACTTTTCAAACGGCCATGGATGTTGCTTTTAAAGAATTAATTGATTTATTCATGGTCATTTATCAGGATGATTTGACTGCATATTCTAAGAAAGCAGTGGATCACTGTGTTCACTTGGGTAAGATTTTCAATAAGGCATTGGAATATGGTGTCTCACTGAATCTCAAGAAATGTCATTTTGTAGTGAAAGAGGGAAAGTTGCTTGGACATATAGTGTCTAGGGAAGGGGTAAGAATAGACCCTGAGAGAGTAGAGGCAATTCAAAGGGTGATTGCTCCAAGGAACTTAAAAGGGGTACAATATTTCTTAGGAAGGATCATCTTTGTCAGAAGGTTCATAGAAAATTTTGCAAAGATTGTTAAACCCATTGTAAAATTGTTGAAGAAAGATGCTAAATTTGTTTGGAATGAAGAAGCCCAACATGCATTTGAGAAAAAACAAAAAAAGCAGTACAAGAAGCTCCAGTTTTGAAATCTCCAGATTATACTAAGCCTTTCTCTTTGTTTTCATTTGCATCTTTTCACACAATTGCTACTATTTTTCTACAAAAAGATGAAAAAGGATTTGAACATCCAATAGCTTTTTACAGTAAATCCTTGCAAGCTGCAGAGCTTAATTATGAAATAATGGAAAAGTAGGCTTATGCTTTAGTAAAAGCTACAAAATCTTTCAGGCCATACTTGGTTTGTGCTAAGATATAGGCTTATGTTCCTCATTCAGTAGTAAAAGATATCCTTACACAGTCAGAGGTAACTGGTAAGAGGTGTAAATGGATCACCAGAAATCAAGAATTTAACCTTGAGATCCATATTACAAAATTGATAAGAGGACAAGGTTTGGCAAAGCTCATGACAGAAGAAAACTTGGATCTAGTACAGATAAATCAGATAGAAATACATGATCAAACTACTACAAGCATAGAAAGCCAACCATTCTATACTGATATTGTACTCTTTCTAAAAAATGCTAAATGTCCTGATCATTTGTTAGAAAATCAGAAAAGAAGTCTGAGATTGCAAACTCAAAGATACACTTTGATCCAAGGTGACTTGTATTGGAAAGATAAAATTAGTGTACTAATGTTATGCCTTGCCAAGCTGAGAGATTTTTATGTGAAATGCATGAAGGAGAATGTGGAGGTCATTTTTTTGCCAAGACTATTGCCCATAAGATTTTAAGGGCTGGGTATTATTGGCCTACTTTATTCAAAGATACTTATGAACATGTCAGGAGATGTGAGCCTTGTCAAAGGTTCTCCAATAAGCTGAAGTTTTCAGGTGCTCTGTTGCTAAACCCAATAAGTACTAAAGCTCCTTTTACTATCTGGGGAATTGATTTTATTGGTGAATTTCAAGAGAAATCTAGTGGAGGACACAGTTGGATATTATTTTCCATAGATTATTTTACCAAGTGGATTGAAGCTATCCCTACAAAGAAAGAAACAAGTAGGGTAGTCACTGAATTTCTCATGGAGAATATTATACCTAGATTTGGTGTACCTGCTAAATTAGTAATGGATAATGTTGTGAGTTTTAGATCAGAAGAGATGATAGATTTCTATGAAAAATATGGGATTACAATATCATATTCATCCCCATATCATCCATAAGCCAATGGACAAGCTGAGTCTAGTAATAAGAGTATTTTGAAAATACTGAGAAGAACTTTGGAAAAGAATAAAAGAGCATGACATACTAAGTTGAAGCTAGCACTTTGGGATGACATAATAACAGTTAAAAAATCAACTGGTAAGTCTCCCTTTGTGTTGGTGTATGGTCTATAGGAAAGATTTCCCATCAACAATTTATTGCCAATATATCAATTTTTACAAGAAGAAAATTTAGATGTTTTCGATAATATGCATAATAGAATGATTCAATTAATAGAATTGGATGAAATAAGAATGAATAGTCAAAAGGAAAACATGAAATTATAGCAGAAAATGAAATACCTTTTTGATAAAAGGGCTACTGGGAGAAAATTCCAGTCTGGTGACCTAGTTCTCCAGTGGAATGCAAGAGTAGAAGATAAAGGAAAACATAAGAAGTTTGAGTCTTTGTGGCTAGGGCCATTTATTGTTTTAGAGAATTTTGGAAAAGACTCTTACTTACTGAAGAACATGGAGGGAGAAGATTTTGATTTTCCTGTGCATGGGCAATTCTTGAAGCCCTTTTTCAACTGAGAATCAAAGTTTATGCACAAGTATGTATCATACTATGAATACTTCCCTTTTGTCTATGTAAATGTTGTAAATAGTTTCCCTATTGTTTTAGGTTAGTTGGCATCCTCTTCATTTTTTGAAAGGTCTCCAAGAAGAGATTCTATGGCTCTTTTCCATAAACTGTGTTTAGTCAATCCTCAAGTAGAGCCACTGTTGGTTGTAATCCTGATTTTGTTGGTTTTCCCTAAAGTTTTGTTGCCTTCATGCCAATTTCTATCAAAAATCAGAAGGTATGTCTCATTTTTTAAGTATCCCTTTGAAAATTCTATGTTGTTAGGACAAGATCCACATGAATAGTGAAAAAATTCAAAACCCTAAGCTATCTTCTAAGTTAAAATGAAAAAAAGCCATAAAATGATAATCGAGTTTCTAATTTTGCATTACCTTTTTGAGAAACTTAAGTTATAAAATTCATGTGCTTTTTCAATAGTCACCTAGTCTCTGAATCCTAAAAGCATATTCCAATTTGTCATGAGACTTGGTGATTAACTGTTGTCAAGATGTCTTAGAAAGAAACAAAATATTCCTTATATGTTATGAGACTTAGCGAAACCCTTCAGTTGCAAAGTCTCCCAATGTAGAAACACGTCATCAGGCAACATCTAAGCAAGCAGTTAAGTCGTGGTGTCGCCCAAAGTATCCTACATTTAGTAAATTTTCATGAGACTTAGTGATTGCTTCAGTTGCGGGGTCTCCAAATCAGAACACACTTAAGTGACATGGTAAATGCTTATGTCGCGCAGTCTCCAAGTAAAAAGTTAGTTAAGTAAAAGATGTCAAGACTTCGTGACAAACTGCAAGCTTACTAAAGTATATGATGGTCGGGTAGTCACTGATTAAAAATGCTAAATCAATGTTTCTTCAGCAATTTGGAGACAAACAGTTAAGATGAGACACGTGTCCATAGTAAGTAGAACAAAGGTTAGTCACTTAGTGTACAAATGATTTAAGGTTTTTAAAATATACTCACTGACTTAGTGGAACCGTCTGATGCTAAGTGTAATAAGATTAATGGTAGTCACTAAGTCTCTATAAAATTTGCATAAAAGTAAAAAGTGCTCACGACAATGAGATTTGCTTTAGTTGCATAGTCTCTGAATTAAAATCAAAGGATAATGCTATGTCACATAGTCTCCAAAAGATATATCAAGTAGCAGTTTTAATCAATGATTGGGCGAGTAAGGTTTGTCTTGGGGTCTTGTAAAGAGAAATAAACATTCAGAGACTTAGCGATAACAATTAAAGGATAACAAGTAACCTTCAGTCACGAGGTGTATGAATAAACTTTGGGTTAAGCATTTGATCTAGCAACTTTGATTCATTCAGTCATGTGATTGCCAGAAGTTAACCATGGTTAAGCCAAGTAAAGGAAATCATACAATCACTAGATCTCCAAAAGAATTGAGGGTTAAGAAATTTGATCAATGACAAAGTGATACTGCACAGTCGCGTAGTCCCTAAATATGATAAATGATAAAAGGTGACAGTTGCTTACATGACAACATAGATATTCAGCATCCAATGCGAATCCAAAGATTAATTACTGTATGAAAAAGGTTGCTGAGATGGCTGACGAAGAACCAATCATATGAAGACATGTCATTCTGTACAAATTTTATAAGGGTTTTCCTGAAAATGCACTCATATGATTTTGATTTCCTGTCACATTAATGAGCTATGGCTACGATTTCAATTAATTCCACAGCATGTTAACTTGAAAGAAAAATTGATTGTCTCTTCAATGATGAGCTATTTACTTAGAAGAGTTACCATAAAGAGTTGATCGCAGGTTCATTTTCATTTATCATACATCCAGAATTGTAGAGAAAAGAATTGCTGGGTCTTCTATGTTCAAAAGGCAAAAAATGATTAATTTCAGGGTAATTCTTGAGTTTTCAAGCGTCTTGAATTATTAGTAGTACATAGAGAAGAGTAGTGAGTCTTGAGAGGATATTTGTCTCATATCAGTAAAAGAGAAAGAGAAAATAGAGAAAGATGAGTAAAGCAGTCAGTGTGGCTTCTACTAGCGGAAAAAGTGATGAAGTCGATGATGATTCTAAGGGAAAGAGGAATTTCTCTGATGAATTCTTGAAGCTGAACATGCCAGGGTCTACACAGAACAAGAGGGCAAATGTAAACTTACTGGTAGATGACTACTGTGAAATCAGAGATGCCCGCACTCCGGGTTCCACAAGTTTTTCTCTGCACAATTATTTTTATAATAATTCTGATAAAGCCATTCCCATATCAAACCCTTGGACTAGTGGTCTGGCTAGATTAATTGTCCCTAATGTTTATGTAGATGTAGACTTGTTTCTAGGTCTTGCCAGCCATTATGATGCTCTATCTAGGACAATTAAGAAAAATGATGCTACTATCCTATTGATTTTGAATAGGAATTCATTCATGCAAGCCTTTGGCTTATACAGTACCATGTCCACCAAGATAAATATTACTAAGAAAGAGGAGAGGTATAGGTTACAACCTAGTGCTTCTATGAACCAATTGCAGAAGCATATTCCTAAGGAGGTTAGGAATCATATTACCCCAATACCTGGAACTACACCCTACTGTTTTAAAGATTTACATTTCCATATTAAGTACATTGCTTATGGTTTGTGTAGAGTGTTGGGTATAGATGGAGGACTAGAGAAAATAAACTCTGGAATTTTAATGATGGTACTAGATTTGCAAGATGTGCATTCTAGCACATGTTATGATTATATACAGTACATTATTAGTAAAATGCATGAGGGATTTGTAGCTATGCAGAAGAAGATGAAGGATCCCAAGGAAAAGGAACCTAGGTTTTTTCATTATTCTATCTTGATGCATTTGTTATTACATTTCAACTATGGAATCATGAATGTGAATAAATTGAATCCTTAGAGGATTTTCTAGGACCGACCTAATCATATTTAGTTTAGGATTAGGATATGGAATTATACATCCAAGGAATATGATTTTTTTTTATTCAAGAATTGGATTGTATATCCATTAATGCAGAGCATGGGTATTAGAAAAACCAAACTCCTAGTAAAGGTGATGCAACTACTGAGACCTTGTGAGCATGTGGACAAATAGGAGGGTGATCACAACTCGGGAGAATTCTTTTTAGAAGAAAATTTCACCATGATTAGGGTATATGGATGTACACATCCACCTCATGTCCTACCCTATCATGTGTCATCCAGAGTTGCAGCTATCAAGTTTATCTGGCAGCTATTGTTAACATACAATGAACATTTTGCACCATATAGGAAGGGGACATTAACCCCTAGGCAATTTAAAACCTTTTAGTTTACTATTGGTAAGGGTGCTATTGATTTGGTGAGCACTTGGTTAGAAAGCTGCAAGATGGGAGAAGCATTATACAGATACATTGATCCAGAAGGATTCATTGCAGGAGCTAAGAAGCTCCTAACTCCTACCATACCAAATACAAATGTTCATGGTTTTTGTGTGGAGGAGGATGCCACAAGGAATCTCCTTGATGAAGATAATAAAAGGAAAAGAAGGGAAAGAATTCAGGAGTTACTGAATTTGGAAAATAAAATAAGAAGAAATGGACTATCATTTGGAGGTTTTTACCCTGACCTACCATATTTTGACAAGATTAAAGCTATGATTGATAATTTTTATATACTCTGTGAGCAGTTGGACATTGTTTTAGATACAAAGAAAGGAGGAAAAGAGTCTGAGTATTCAGAGTCTGAATATGAAAGTGATAGTGATGGAGAATATTCCCATCTGCCTTAATTTGACCAACCTCAATAGAATGTTAAAGAGGCAGCATAGGTACAGGAAGGACAAGGGCATATCATTGACTTGACTAAGGTTTCCTAGTCAGATGATGTAGAGGAGTCTACTACAAAAAGGCAAAAGGTTGACCTTGGTCAGACCTCCTCTATTAGAAGAGAGAAGAAAGGAGATAGAACAAGTGCTCTCATTCCTTGAAATAGATTGCATGACCATAATTTGAGGAAAGTCATCAGACAAGGAAAGAGGCAACAACATGATGAAGAAGAAAACATAGAATTGCCTCTTAAGGCATGCATTGATGAAAGGTTACTGCATCAGCAATAGTTTCTAAGTGATGATAATTTTGTCAAAACTAATGAGTTTAAAGACTTCTTGAGGTGGCACAAGAAAGAGAAAATCAGAGAACAAATGAAGATAGATGGTTAAGAGACAATCAAAAATGATGCTTTTCTATCTTTGCAAGCCTATGACCTTAATAGTGAGGATGTCTCTCCAGATGAGGCCAAAAAAGTTGTTTTGAACAGTGGCATTTTGCTTCCTGAGGGCTGGGATTTAGCCTTAGCATTCATTATTGATCATATTAGAAAGCAGCCAGACCTCAAATTGGCCAGTGAGATTCAGATGGGTGACATGATTAAAGGATTTGGATATATTCCAAAATCACAAGCCTTTGCCATGTGGAACCTATGTCCAAGGGACCAAAAGCCTCAACTAGTAAATATTCAAGAGAGCATGGTGGGGAATCAAATGGTCTGGACTGTATAAAATATTGGAGATCTTGAGATTTCTTAGATCATGACCCATTGGGCATAGTTAAACGAAGATAAGACAAAAAAATTGTCTGAGAAGTGTGGAATTTTGGTTGAGGAAGTCAGTGCCCTAGCAAAGGATAGGGAATTATGCCACATAAAGATACATCAACAGAACCTGGTCATTGCTGAGATGACAAAGCAACTACAAGAGAAACCTGAGGTAGTTTATGTGCCTTCAGTACAACCTTTACAGATAGAGGAGAAAGCATAATCAGAGGAAGTGGTTGAGATAGAGGATATGGGAAAAAAGAATAATGAGGTATCCCTAAATGCATTAAGATGCATTCTTCAGCATAGGATAGGTATACTTAAAGAAAAAATAGATATCATCCTAAATGCCTACAATAAATTGCCCACATTTCATATAGAAGTGACAAGGTATATTACCATTTTGAACCCTTATTTTGTTGCTTGGTCTCCTAGGGTACAGTTATTTAAAAAACTTGCCTCTTTGCAGCCACTTAGATCAGATTTACCTGAGATTGTGACTGAGATAGAGGATGAGATTAAAAAGGTTAATATATCCTTATCTTTCTTTAAGGGTAAGCTAAAGCAGATAGAGGCTAAGATGAGCCTATTTTCACCAGAATTTAAAAGGTTTAGTCCTCCTTTGAAAGGAGAAGATGATCAGGTCAAGGCCTTGGAGGCTTGGAGGATTGAATTTGATAGTAGAATGCCAAGCAATGAGGCATTTATTTTAGGATCTGATTTCAATTTGGATGGTTTTAATAAGATTTTGGATGAGGCCTCTAAGGCAGAAACTGACATAAACAAGTTTTTAGTGGATGTTAAAAACATCACCGATGTCAGATGGGAATGACAGAAGGTACAACTATAGAGCACACAAAGTTTTAAATGGCCTACAGAGGATGAAGTGACAGCATGGGACTTGATGACCAAGCCAAAGAAAAATAAGCCTATGGTAGTAGAGGAGGAGGTCCTAGATGAAGAATAAAGAGGAACACTTGGTGCCTAACCAATGAGCACAGGGAGGCTAGTTATTATAAAAGACAAGTGTATGTTAGCCTAAAATGGTGGTCACTTGGTCTCAATATGAATTTCAGATGCTACCTTGAACATTGTTAGACAAAGGCGCCAGATTCCAGATGAAGACAAAGAAGATCAGATCTCATCCCCTATTTTTGTCTCTCCACCGCTTCTACATTCTCATTCTTTGTCTTTTCTGTACTTTTAGGGTTAGGTTCCTTAAACCATCTGAAGCTTGTTGCATCCTAATGTTAAGGATTCCAAGATGGTTAAGGACCTATAAATAGATAAAAATTGTAATAGTAAGAGTGATGAAATATATTGAGAACTAGAATTTTTAAATTCTAGTCTGTGTCTTTGAGCTTTTTGAGATTTTTATGTATTGAAGCAGAAACATATGAATAAAATACAGTGCAACTTTACTCTATCTTATTGTTGTCTCTTTACTTTTTGTGTATGCTCTTTTATGTTTAAATATGTAAGCCTTTTTTAAGCATATTGGTTACAAGGTAGCTATCTAATTTCTTGCAAGTTTCTTTCAAGGAAAGAACTAAGTTTTTTGAGTAGTTTCAGAGAGAATAACAATATTTAAGGATTTCATACAATATTGTAGTGGTGACAGGATAGTTTGTAAGGCATTTTATCTGAGTTGCATGTAGGTTGTAAGGCATCTTAAAGTATTTTTTTTTATATTTCTTTGGATCTTCATTTATTAATTCTACAATCCCAGGGATAGGCACTCGTCTAGGAACTTGTTTGGTAATATATCATCATCCAAATATTTAAAACTATTCAAACCAATTACTTTCAAAATATTTGTGTAAAATCAATTGTACTCATAGCTTTTACAGTTGAAGTTTGTTGATTTGTTAAAGAGTAAATCAAATAGGTTATTCCTCATTGATTCACAAGAAGTGCAAAAGGAAACAAAGATGAAATTCCCTATTATGTTACTGTCTGCTATCATTAAGATATTGATTTGGATTGTCAAGATTTTTCTCAGAATAGTCATAGTTATCTGCATTGTTATATACATGTCGATATAAAAATAGAGCATTCAGCACATAAGTAAAATCTACTCTAAAGATACTGTGAAGTCAGTAATCAATTATAGGTAATACATGCCTGAGTCAGTGGATCTCAAAAAAGAAGGAAGTGATAATAGGTATCCCCAGTGTTATCAAAATACCTCATCAATTAGTTTTTTCTCTTGCTTGAGTCAGAGTATCAATGGCATTGGGAGTCATAGAGTTATTTAAGTATTCAAGCATCTTTAAAGGCCTTGCAAGAAAAAACCCTAACATGACCACCTTAACTCATTGAAAACTTTACCAAATTTAAAAAATAAAAAAATTCACTTATAGTAGGCGAAGCATAGAATGTGACGCATTTTTCAGATTTCAAAAGTGTTATTCCATCTGAAAGTTATAGCCGGTTTTCAATCAGTATGTAAATCAGCACTTTAGAGGTAACTCAATTAGAAAATAACTAATAATTACTTACCGAATTCAAAATTTGACAGAAATTATATCGATAGAAAGGTGATAATCTCCTTAAAATTCCCTTTTCATTTCTTCAATTTCGGGTGAAGAAAAAGTTGTCAGCTACATGGTCGAAGTCTAAAACTCATAGAAACAAGGGAAAAACACATTTTTGGGACATTTGAAGAGTTGACCAGGTAGGTTTGGTGCACAAAGCAATACCGAGCCTAATCGGGTACCTAATTTTTTCAGGTACCCAAAAATCCAGGTAGAATTTTGAATTTTGACGTTTCCCTCCCCTTTCTCCCTCTAAATTTGTTTTCAACCCCTTTCTCCCTCTCATTTTTTGATATTATATATTAGATATATAATATTATATTATACATTGGATTATATATTATATATTAGATTACATTATATATTATATATTATATTAGATTATATATTATATATTAGATTATATAATAGATTATATATTATAAATATTATAGATTATATATTAGATTATATATTAAATATTATATAACATACATTTTACATTAAATATTATATAATATATATTAATATTAAATGTTACATTAATAGTATGCCTTATCACGCACTAGGACCCCTAGGAAGTCACCATGACCCCTTTTGGCACATTAGAACACTCAAGTGTGTCTTAAGGGGTCAAATGACCCCTTAAGACACACTTGAGTG
>MU224968.1:915193-1003861 GCA_018584345.1 Thuja plicata
GGATTTTTTTGATATTCAATCTCTAAGTGCCTCAAATTTTGACATCAATTGATAGACAACTTGAAAATCAGGGAAAACACTTCCACTTTTTGCCCAAAAAGTGGACTCAACTTCTTGCTAGCACCCAAGGAGAGTTTAAAGTCTTTCCATACTTCTTTCCAAACTGTTCCATAATTTTCTTTCCTCTTTTCAAAATTTTAGGAATCTCTATCTCTATAGATATACTGCCTTTTTCTTCTTCATAGGTACCAAAATAAGGTGCCTTTTGATTGAAAGTTTCATTCAAAAGAGCCTCAATTTTGTTCTTAGTCTCATCTATGTTAACCTCATATGCAAGAGGTTTCACGCATGCAACCCTAGGCTTTACAGCTTGTATGTAAACTTTATCATAGTCAACTAGTAAGCAAATATTATCCTTGTAATCTTCAACTAGTTATTTAGGAATCCTGTATCTAATCTACATATTCTATCTAAATTTCTAAAAATATCCGTCCATGATATTCTAAAAATTATCTTCTAACTCAGCTATGAATTCATTTATCTAATGAATTATGGGTCTATCCGTCTTCCATACTACAGTGCCCTTGGAGGGAAAGAATTTGTGAACAGAAAAAAGTATGCTGACCAGGAGAGAATTGAACTTACATGGATTTGTCTTGTATGCCTAGATGCTTTCCATATTCTTGCTTAGCTGGATGAGCTGTATCTCGGCTAGGTCAAATACTATATTGTTCTTTACCACCTTGTATGCTATGTCCACAGCTTCACATGGTACACTACTTGGTCTCCTAGAACTATATATATTGTGAGCTATCACATGAATTCCAAAATTCAATTCCATGTGAGTAACTTTGTTTAGTCTCATTCCTCTGTCATCCGAATCTGCAAGAGTTAACTCAGCTAGCTTATCTTTGGTTAGGGTTTTGGTAGCTTTAGCTTTGTTGAGCATGGGATACCCTGTTAGTCAGTGTATCATTGTCTTTGTGATCTTTACTAGCTGCTCCAACCATAGATGCATATCATGAACGTGGCTAAGAATGAATCTTATCTATTTGATTTGGAAATTCTTCAGCATGTGTTGAATGTGGGTTAAACCTAATTAACCTCAAGATGCTTGTGCTCGGGGTTTAGATTCCCACCTATGCATAATTTCTCATATGCTTGATTCACATGAATTGTTCCAAGCTCCTGGATGTTACTATAATAGAAGCTTTGAATTCCATTTACCAGTAATACCCTTGGAGGATTAGGGAATGAGCTCCCAACGGATCTATTTCCTCTACTACTACCGGATGAAACTTAAACTTTGGAGGGTTGTAGACACCAATTCTCACCAACATCTCTGATCCTTTCATAACTTTTTTGTTGGATGTGGATGCCATAGCACTCAGAGAATTTGATCAAACTTTTCTTCGAAACACAAATTCACTCTGAATTGCTAAGGGCTCTGAATTGCTTAGCAAACTAAAATCTTTATAAACAATAACCTTTTTTTATTCATCATTTATAATAATTTTTACCATTTAATTATTTCATTAAATGTTCCATACATAGTAGATGGAATTTCTCGGGTAGTTCTCCAAGGCTTACTCGAAAGCTCGACGAAAACTAACTTCCCAACTTAGCTATGTTAAGCTAGAGTAGCTCGGGTGCAACTAAGATCATGACTCAGTTAGCACCATAATTTGTCCTAATGCATCAATATGTGGATTTGGAATTGCTAGCATATTTGGAACTGATGTATGGTGGCTTGAATCCATAGTTTCAGTTATTTCCTTGCATCTCTATTCTTTGATGGTAGATCCACCCAACTCACTATCTAGGGTACCATTTGATCCTTCATTATTTTTGTCTGAACTTTCAGAAGATTTCCTTACCCATTATTTATTTATCTGAGTTCTAATTTCTGAGACCTTTTCTTTTCCTTTCTCAAAACCAATATCCACTTTTTCTCTATTAATGCAATTCTTTCTTGGATGACTGAGTTGATTACACACATAACATCTCTTAGTAGGATTTCTTCTTCGGAGGTGAGTTTTTGTACAATTTGCACCAATGTGTGCATACTCTACACAATGACAACATCTGTACTAAATGTTGTAATCCCAACCAAATTTTTTTTTATCTAGTTGTTCAGCAGGGTTCCATTTCTTAGTTTTGCACTCGGAGGATCTATGACCTTGTTTGTTAAATTTGAAACATTTTCCTTCAAACTTAGGTTTTTCAGTACATTCGCTTTCTCTAAGTCCAAGCTTGTTGAAACTATATCATTTAGCATTAAACTTTGATTTTCCATGCTCCAAAATTTATTTGATGTATGCCCTAACTTACCACATTGGTTACAAGTAGGTTTCATGTTCTTTTGAGCTCCTTTCTTGAAGGATTCACCTTGTTCAGTATAACCTAGTCCAGTCTTACCATGATGTCTGATTTCTATTGACTGATCTCTAATTCCTTGTGAATTCATCATACTTTCATTGGTTTGCCTTTCAATGTTGAGATCATTCTGCAGTCTTATATTTTATATTCTTAGGTTGACAACTTCTTGATTTGCATTATTGAGTTGATTTGGAAAATCTACTTGCTGGAGTGACAAATGATGGATTTGATTTTCTTTTTCTTCTTATCTTCTACTCAGCAATATCTTATCATCTTGTGCCAAATTTTTTTTTATCTTCTACTTGATTCTTTTATTCTATGACTTCACACAATCTAACTGAATAAACTTCTTGTTCTCTTTTAAACTTTTTGAGTTCTTCATGTAGATTGAGATTCTTTGCAAGAAAGTCTTCAGTGGCTGCATCAACTTCTTTAGAACTTCTGTAGAGAGAACCTTGAGCTCTGATACTAATTGTTGGAAATATTTTATATGCAATATGATTGACAGGGCGGGGGGTGAATCAAGAACCAATAAAAATTGTTCTTCTTTAATCTTAATTAGATTGTCTAATTTGATTGTGTGTATAGAAAAGAAATAATCATTCATAACACATAACACAATATTTGGTTACCCAGAGACCTTTGAAATAGAAAGTAAAAATGGGGTGGGGATGGTAACCACAAGATTTAGTATTGTAGTATAAATTTATCCTATTAGATCTTACATTGACCACTTCTGATGGCCTTCCCTGTTAGGAGCAATAAGGACTGTTAAGTCCACCTTGTTAAAGGATTTGATACAATACAATAAGTAATGAAACTCTGTTAAGAGATTTACAAAGGATTGTTAGATCCACCTGGTTAGAGGATTTTTCTGATCCACCTGTTAGAATGAACTAGTAGATGATCTTCTTAGGCAACTCTAATTTTCTGAATAAGATCCTTTGATTTATAACTAATCACCTAGATGTGATGGATGAGTCTCTGCTGTACTTTATACTTCTACAATATTCTTATCAATATGCCACTTCATATTCACATATACACTTCTACCTCATATTTTGGATAAAAAAAATGTCATCTTCCAAAAACAAATAACTTCATAAGTCGGCTTCCATTAGACATAATGGTATAAAAATATATATGCAAAGTTGGCCCAATACTATCATTCGGGTAAGAAGTCTACTCGGGTGATAAACTAATACTTAGGCAATAGGCTGATCACTCGAGCGATACTGGTTACTTGGGCAATACTGATTACTTGGGAAATGCTGGTCACTTGGGTCACACTGATCACTCGGGGGATACTGATCACTCAGGTCACATTGATCACTCGAGCAATAATGGATGAATAAGTGTTTTGACACTAATTGACAACATGTCTTTCCATAAGGTCTATAATTTAGTCTACCTTGTTAAAGGATTTTACAATCTCTCATCTAAGAGATGTACCTAGTTAGACGATTTAAAAAATATAAAGACCTATTAGGGCCTACCCACAAATGATATTTATAGTACTATGAATACAAAAAAATTAGTACATAAATGTTTGATAAGAATGCATCATTCAAATGTTGTCTAGACTCATTATGCTCTATAACTCTTACCTCATTCTGCACTCGTTAGCTTAGTATTATAAGCTCTACTTCCTTCTGCTCATGTCTCAATTACTTCTCTTCGTAACAAATTCATCACTTCTTCAACTTCCAACAAATCTAAAAAAATATTTCTCGTTCTTTCAATTTTATCTCCTATACTATTTCCAAGTGGTTAATTGTGACTTAGGCGGTTAACCAGATCTAGGGAAACATGCATCAATGATAGAGATTAAGTAATTAATCTTTGGTTACATCTCCAATGTTGTATGCCTTCTGAAACTTCATTTGTGGATCTTCCTCGCTATCATGTTCACTTGTGTTTGGAATCCCAATGATTCAAATAATGCTTACTTTGAATTATGTGAAACGCTTCCTGTTCGGTGTCTAATACAAGGTTAAGTGCAAGAAGTTGAGTCCACTTATGGTGGAACTTTCATACTTAACCAAATTCACAAAATCACACTCAATGAAAGGGGTTCCTACTTAGAATGAATGGGGTCTCATTTAGCTTCGGGGTCCCGAGCCGACAATTTTAGAAACAGGGTCCTGTTTCAAAATGGGATCCCGTTTCAAAAAATAAAATGGGATCCCATTTCAAAATGGGGTCCCATTTTCAAAAATGAAATAGGAACCCATTTTAAACAAGATCCCATTATGGAAAAAATTTATTTTTAAATAAAACCTTCCATCGGTTCATTTAAATGTTATAAATTTAAATAAAGGTAAACGGGGTAATGCTTTTTAAACGAGATCCCATTTCTAAATTTTTTGAATTTCAAGCCCGCTTTTACTATTGGTTTTTGGTTTGGAAAGAGGCTTGGGTAGCAGAACCATAGCCTTGGACCTGGTTTGACCTGCAACTTGAAGGCATTACTAGTGTCCATACAAAATAAGGACTTTAGACATATATCTGAAGATGTTTTCAAAGGAATATTTTGACAAAAAATAACCCATTATAGAGTAGACTGTGTAGATTCCAAATATGTAAATTTTTTTTCAATTTGATTAAAATATATATATTTTTATTGAATTTCTACTGAAACATGTCCACAAACTAAAGATAATAGGATATTTTGTTATTTTAATAACTTTTCTATTTGAAATTTTCTCGTATAAAAAAATATATGACATTAAACTAGAGACAATTCTACACACTTTAAAGCAAAAATTTAAAAAATCATATGTTTTGGTCGAATTATACTTGCCGTACACAAGAGATTTTAAAAACAACAATTATGCCTAATAAAAAATTAATAAAAAAGTATATATTCAACAACAAAATAAAAAAAAATATTGTCAGCAATCTTAACTATGTTACATAGCATTTCCCAAAAGGATTAAGAGAAACTATTTCATTTCTAAGGTCAAATTTTGCTTGTCATATATTGGCATAGTATGGTCCTAAAACATGGACTTTTAAAATGTGGGTTTTAGTAATGCCTATTGAAAATGAAATTTTATCATCTGGGCATTAAAATCAATTACATTTTTGGAAAGTAGAATTTGAGTAATACAACTTCTATTATGAAGTTTTTAAAGATTCAATCTCTAAATGCTTCAAATATTCATCTCAAAAGTTGTAAATTTGAAAAACATGAAAAATAGTTTGACTTTTTGGCCAAAAAGTGAACTCAACCTCTTTCTGGCACCCACAATATATCTAAATTCAAATGAAATGTAATCTCTGGAATACTCGATAACATACTTGTTCTTAATTGGTAACTTTGTACTCTCTTCTTGGTGTCTATGAGTTCTTAGTAATTGTCTTTGCATGACTCGGTATATCTAGCTTTCTCAATGCTTGGTAACTACTCGATACTGAATAACTACTTGATGGTCGGTGGCTATCTCGATTGCCTTCACTGACTATATCTCCTTCATTTTATAACTTCCCTACTTTGGTTACATTCAGCGATATGAGTTTCCATAAAAATAATGAAAACACAATCACTTTAGAGGTAACAATCTCCCCCTTTGACATTAGTTTGGTATTTTGTGGAAAAATTCAAATTCATCAAAATTATCAAAACTCCAAAAAAATTATGACTCACCCTTTAATAATTCTCCTCTAAATTTTACTACTCATATCTCCCTAATGTCAGCATACATATCTATATCCCTATTTATCCCCCTTTCTACATAACTATCCTTATATATCCCCCTTTTTGACAAACATGCCAAAACAATACTCTAACATAAGAAATGCGATGGGGGGTTTGATGTATGATATGAAATGGATGTTCTTACATTTGAAATTAGAATATTTATTGAAATGTGTTGGGAAGATCAGATGTTCCTTTTAACCTCAAATATACAAATGAAGGATCCAAATTGATTAACCTCAAAGGAAGGATCAATGCATAGATGAATCAATCTATTGAAATGAGAGCAAAGAGGAAGACCTTAGATTCCATTTATAGAAAAGAATCTATGATAGATTTAGAAAGATTAATAAATTTAATTAAAATGAATAGGAGGAAATTAATAACCTCAAAATGTTACAAATCTGAAGAATGCTATTTTCGGAGGGCCTGCAGTAAGTTTCTGGAAAATCTGCAACCAGATCTGGAATAGAAACACAGAGACAAGGAAAACCTAGAAATATTTTTCCAATTTGGCACAGTTCCGATTTGACCCTCAAGTCAATGTCACCATTGGCCCAAAATTTTTGATTTCAACCCAGGATAGAATTGACCTCCGATTCTAACCCAAAAATCTCTGACAGAAAAATTGTTTTCGAATCCTGATAGTTTTCCAAAAAGGGTATCCAAATCTGCACTCCAACTCTCTATTCTGAACCTATCCTTGCAAGAAAAATGGTGTGTTTGTAAACAAGTATGTAAATATGAAAGATTGGAATCAATATTAGAAATCATAAACCACCATGATTGTATCCTTGGAATCCACCTTGAAGAGAGAATGAATAAATATTGAGGATGCACAAAGGATCTTGAAGGAAGATCTTACCACCATGATGGATAGATCTAGGGCTTGAATGATGAACCTTGAATGCTTGAACTAAATCCCTTCAAAGGCTTGAATGCTAGAATCCTTGATCTTCAATGGAGAACTTTAATGTTTGATAGGAAGACTTAAACACTTTGAATGCTTGAAAACATGTAGAATAATGGATGCTTGAACTTTTTGCTTGATGATGGTTGTTCACTTAGTGAGACTTAGATAAATTGAGAGGAGAGAAATTCCTTATATATGACTCTAGGGAAAAATATTCTAGAGAGGCCTACATAGGAGAATTAAATTCCAATTAGACCTATATCCCTAGAAGAGGGCCTATATTAAATATAATTTAAGAGTCATCGCTTCAGAACCCAAAACAGCTGACCCGAAAGCAAGAAATGAAATTTTAATGACCCCCAGTAGTTGACATAATTTAAAACTAGAAAGGGAGACCTAGGTAAAAATCGAGTTCGACCTTGACCTAGGTATTCAGAACCCCTAGAAAAAGTGCCAGATGGGATGGATGGTTCCCGGAGAGGCCCAATCAGGGTCCTAAATAGGCACAGAAGTAGGAGAAGGTGCGTAAATGAGGGGATAAAATGATAATGGTCAAAAACACCCCCTAAGTAGGGCTAAACATTGTTAACATGGAAGTGCTTCCAATTTTTGATGATACATTAAGCCCCCACTTTAGCAGGAGTATGGAAATTGAACATACTCACTGTAAAGTTAGAAAAAAGACTATGGTGGATCACAACGAGGTATAACATCACTTAGTCAAGGACATGAGCCCCCAGACCAAGGATTCTAATTCAACACACATGCACAAAGATATGAAATCAAAGAGCAATTAATCATAGAAAGCATACATGACTACATAATCAAGACAAGAGAAACACTATAGATAACATAGCTTCATGATCTAATCCTACAAGCATGAAAGTGAAAGAGAGGAAAGAGAAAGTGATTACCTTGGCTAATAATATGTCCACCTTACCATGATTCACCAAGGAGGGAGAGCCCAAAAGGTTCACCCATAAAATATGATTTGTAATTGTAATGCATCTTCTAATAGCTTTTGGAATACCCATAGATCCACATTCTTCTATCACTATGGAATATAAAATGCGTGTCTTTTCAAGATTTAGCAACTTATGTGTGTTACCCTCCAAGGATTTAGCATGTTTTAAAATGCACATCTCTTCAGGATTTAGTAACTTATGTGTGTTACCTTTCGAGGATTTAGCTAAAATAAAAATAAAAATAAAAATATGTGTCTCTTCAGGATTCAGCAACTTATGTGTGTTACCTTTCGAGGATTTAGCATATAGTAAAATGTAAACTATAGTATAAGGGAGACCCTATATATGCCCCTCTCCTTATCATGACTACTAACTAGGAAGGATAAGGAAGAGAAAGATGATACCTACTCCACAAGGTAAAGAGATATCCAACTTAACCACAATATACACCATATCCTTAGTAAAGAGTATTGACCCTTACCTCTAAGAGAATAGATAATCGTGAAATAGATATCTCACATGTGGAAAAAGGATCCTCAAAGCGGAAGAGATATTATCATCAATACCCCCACTGTAGAGGAGTGCTTAAGATAAAATGTCATCTTCTAAAGAAAAGAGGGACCAACGATTCAATCATCAAGCCCCCTGAGATCAAGAGGGAGAGGAATCTCAGAATGAAGGAATCAAACTCTAACCCAAAGCAAGGACAAGAGTCTATAAAGAACATAATTTGCAAAATAAATAAGAGGTGATGAACTAGGAGAATCACCTCTCATATAAGAGGGTATCCATAGCCCCAAAACATAAATCTTTATAAGGAAATAATGTTGTATAATAAACAAATTCCATTACAATAAGGAAAGTAGATCCTTAGATATAGGAAGAAGGAGAATACCTTGCCCCTAGGGATGAAACCAAGGGATATACCGAATTATATCAAGAGATGTTGTAATAAAGAGATATCTTCAAAAAAAAAAAGTCCTATAAAAGATATCATGAATGATTATGAGCGAAGGAAGTATGTACCATAATAGAAAATTATAGGGATAGAATATAGAAAGAATAATTGATTAAACTAAAAAAAAAAAAACATGCTAAGAGCATAATGGATCCTAGAAGATTTGAAGGAAATAACTCTTGCCCCCGAGTTAAGAGACAAGAGAAGAAAAAATATTATCTAATTTATAGAGGAACGAGGGAAATGCCCTATATCAAAATGATGAAGAAACTGTAATACTATACAGGAATGAGATATGATTCCTAAGGAAGACCTTTCTCTAACATATATTTTTAAATGCACACTATCAGAAAGTAAATGTGTATTACTACAGTGAAAAGGATATTTGTATTTACAGAGAACATTTTTGGCATAGGTTTAAAGATTTCTTTCTTATAATTCATTAACTGGACATACGCTTTCTTAGCCACATCTTGAGGAGTATCAGGGTGATCTAAGGAAGGTGTTGGAAGAAGAACATGAAGAGGAGGATGATATTTAAGATCAACCCCCTTGAATTGAGAAGGAGGGAAGCCTATACCATGCATATCTTGTTTAGGGGATGAATGAATCGGGTTTTTAATGTCATGTTCATTAACAACAAGCCCTAAACCCTTATAGCCTTGTTTATCCACCATAGTGTATCTGGCAGTGTACATATCTTGCAAAGCTTATACAGGAGGTGATTGATTATGGTGTTTATGATAAAATGTTGTGTATGGTGGAATGATAGGTTTAGAAGAGTTTTCTTTGTTTTTTCCTTTAATATCATCATGGATCATATAAGAAGGGGAAGGTAAATGAAAGAATTCTTGAGCATCTACATCATGAACCTTAGCTTGAGCCCCATCATAAGTGTGGGAAGAACTAGAGATAGAAGATGGAGAGATATGAATAGGAATATTAGGAATTAGATTAGGAATGATAGGATGAAGATTGGGTGTATTAGGAAATAGATTAGGAATGATAGGATTAGGATTAGGAAGTTAGTAAATGGGGTATCATCTACCCAATTCTTCACATAATCCAAAAGAGCAATAAGTCCACTACACAAATCCTTGATGAAAGTTTTCAAAGTGGGAAGTTTGGTATTAGTTAATCTCATAATAGCATGAGCAAGTTAATCACAAAGAGTAACAAACATGATTAAATGGATGATACTTTCATAAACATCATAAGTACTATAAAGAGATACTAATAGAAGAATAATGAGGAAAATAAACATACACCAAAGCATCTTAAAGATTTTCATAGTGAATGAAATGCAAGAAATGTTTTTATATTTTTATGAGTATGTAGATTTTTATGTATTTTAAAATGCAAGAGCACAAAAGAAAAATAATTTAGTATGTACGCAAAAGGTATTCTTTAAGGAAAAGAGGCCAAGAATCTAACATCAAAAAGAAAGAGTTGTCTATCGTGGGTTCACCAAAATGTAACATAAGAAATAGGATGGGGGGTTTAATGTATGATATGAAATGGATTTTGTTAAATTTAAAATTAGAATTTTTATTGAAATGTTTGGGGAAGATAAGACGTTCCTTTGACCTCAAATACAAAAAGGAAGGATCCAAATTGATTAACCCCAAAGGAAGGATCAATGCATAAATGAATCAATCTATTGGAAATGAGAGGAAAGAGGAAGACCATAGATTACATATATAGAAAAGAATGTGTGATAGATTTATAAATATTAATAACTTTAATTGAAATGAATAGGATAAAAGTACTAACCTCAAAATGTTACAGATCTAAAGAATGTTGTTTTCGAGGCCTGCACTAAGTTTCTAGAAAATATGCAACCGGATCTGGAATAGAAAAATAGAGACAGACAAAACCTAGAAATCATTTTATGATCTGGCACAATTTTGATTTTGACCCTCAAGTCAATGTCACTATTGACCCAGAATTTATGATTCTGACCTAGGGAAGAAACAACCTTCGATTATGACCCAAAAATCTCCAACAGAAAATCTCTTTCTGGATCCTGATAGTTTGCCGAAAAGGGTATCCAAATCTACATTCCAACTCGTTGTTCTGAACCTGTCCCGGCAAGAAAAATGGTTTGTTTGTTGGGGAGATGGGTCTACCTCAGTAAAACACTGATTGAGGAATTAACCTTGAAATTAATAATTGAAATAAATAATGCTAGCAAGTAGTAGAAGTAATTCTAATAATGAAGCTATGCTATTCAATAGTTATGCAATTTTATTTTGACTATAAACAAGTATGTAAATATGAAATCTTGGACTCAACATTAGAAACCATAAAATTCCATGATTGTATGCTTGGAATCCACCTTTGAGAGAGAATGAATGAATCTTGAGGATACACAAAGGATCTTGAAGGAATATCACACCACCATGATGGATAGATCTAGGGCTTGAATGGTGAACCTTGAATACTTGAACCAAATCCCTTCAAAGGATTGAATGCATGAATCCTTGATCTTCAATGGAGAAATTGAATGCTTGAAAGAAAGACTTAAACACTTTGAAAGCTTGAAAACATATAGAATAATGGATGCTTGGACTTTTTGCTTGATGATGGTTGTTCACTTAGTGAGACTTAGAGAAAATGAGAGGAGAGAAATTCCTTATTTATTAATCTAGGGCACAATATTATAGAGAGGCCTACATAGGAGAATTAAATTAAAATTAGACCTATATCCCTAGAAGAGGACCTATATTAAATATAATTTAAGATTTGTCACTTCGGAACCCAAAACAGCCGATCCCGAAGGGGGAAATAAACTTTTTATGACCCCCAATAACCAACAAACTTTAAAACTAGAACAAGAGAACTATGTCAAAATTGAGGTCAACCTTGACCTAGGTCAGGGTTGAGGTGGAACTTGACCTAGGTCAAGGTTGAGTTTGACCTTGACTCAGGGATTCAAAACCCCTAGAAAATGTGCCCGATGGGATGGATAGTTCCCGGAGAGGCCCAATAAGGGTCCTAAACAAGCACAAAAGTAGGAAAGGGTGTAGAAATGAGGGGAAAATATTATGATGGTAAAAAACACCCCCTAAGGAGGGATAAACATTCTTAACATGGAAATGCTTCCATTTTAAGATGATACAAATAGTTACTTATTCTAATCTTTCGAAGACATCTAGTCAAACATGTGTTTATACTTAGCCTTCGCATCAACTAGGGATGCTTCCAATGTGTCCTTCAATGTTTTCATAATAACAATATATGTAGAAAAATAAGGTTTCATACTAGTAACAATACCAAATGAACTACAATCGATGGAAGAAACTAGAGCTTTGGCTTTCTTCAAATGATTCTGCATTGATTCCATGTGGGGAATAAGAGTTTCTTGCAGCTCAAGGAGTTCCATCCTTAGTTTTCAATCATTTTTAATCTTCATTTGTTAGCTCTTTCTTCCTTCCCTTTTAACTTTTTGACCTTTTAGTAATAGGCCTATAGAGATCTAGGATTGTTTGAGATGCTCTTTAGCTGCTCGGTCATCTCTTGTTCAATATATTCCACTTTTTCCTTGATATCCTTAATGAAAAGTTAAGTGCAACAAAATTACTAAAATATAAATAGAATATCAGGCAATTTTTTTCTATATTAGTATATGCTTCAGAAAGAGATACCTTCTCAAATGCAATGTTCTTCAAAATTTCTCCTAACAATTTTTGTTCCATGCTCTTATAATGAATTTTCATCATGTACTCTATTGTGTCTTTGTTTTATTCTTGCACTTGTTGAATTAAAACTTCAAATTGATTAAGAATACTTTCCTCATCAGTTATAGTAGCATTTTGTACAATCTATTGTAGTACTAATTTGTCATCTTCCAATACAGTGGTTTCTCTTTTCTTCTGAAATAATTTATTTTGGATTGCCTTAAGTCTCACCAATTCTACATACTCTATCATGTCATTAGGGTCCATAGTAGATTGGTCTACTTTAGGTTATATGATCATTTGGCTCATATCTACATGTTTCCTCTTCTTTAATTTATTCTTCTTGATCAACATACTTTTACGAGTATACAATTTTAATGCATCAGATGTGGTCTCTATCGCATCAAATATACTTTCATCTTTCATTTCTAATTTCTTGTCTTTGCCTTTAGTTACTGGTGGCTCCTCTTTCTTTTCCTCTTTATTTCTTCAGTCTTTGTTTTTGTCTTTTGTGTTGTCCTTTCTTCTGTGTTTTTTCAGTCTTCTCCTTTCCCTTCTGATTTTCCTGCCTATCCTCGGTAATGTCCTTTAATTGATCCTTTGGATGTTCACTGACTTTCCTTTGTTATAGTGTGGTGTTCTCGGTAGAAGGTTCCTCATTATTTTTTCTATGTTGGGCTCAGTGACCTTAGCCTTCTCGATTTCTCCTTATTCTTTTTCCTTAGATTGTTCAATGCCTTACTCCTTAGTATCATTTGCAACATTAGACATGCCTATGACAACATCCAAATACTCATTAACTTGTTCTAGAACTTCCTCTAATAGTTTTGCATTGGAAAATATACCGTATACATTTTTTTAGTCTCTATTTCGTATTATATCATTACATCTTCTTCTTCAGCAATTTTGGTTATAGGATCCTTGTCTGTAATATCTTCATTCAATATTTCATATTTATCCAATGTAAGATCAATAGTATTGTCCTTACCTTTCTCTTCGGTATCTTGATCCTTTCCCATCTCATCTTCCATGCATATAGAAATAAATTTTCTCCATTGGTCTTTAGTCCCATTTTGTACTTTCCCTAATTATCCAAGCATGAACCTTAAGGACCTACGTTTAATAAGAAATTAGGTAGATTAGTTCTTCATTGTCTCATCTATCTTAGTTACACACATTTTGGGTTGAGCTAGAATTAAGGATCTTTCCCTCATTTTATAATCTCAATATTCAATGCATACTTCCATCTAGCATCAATTTTTCTATACAACTCAGTAGGTGGATGGTTAAAAAATTCAATCGGTGTAAGTTTAAACTTGTACAAATTAAAAATAACTGCTTCTTATATCTTGGTTTTACCTTCTTCATTCTGGTGGTTATGATTCATGTATCTAATTCCTGAAATTCCTCCTTTCTTCTTAAGTAACTCAAGTGCCTCATATAGAGTCTTTTGCAATAGGCTTGTGCTTACATTCTTATATTTTCTTATATCTTCAATATATGTCTCACTATATTCTTTCAAGTTCAATTTTATCCTTGTCCAAATTATAGCTTTCTTACTTCTCACATATTTTTTACCTTTTGGTTCTTTTTCTTCTTCTTCTTCTTATTTTCTTTTTGCTCTCGGTGTAGTTGTGCACATTGTGTTCAATCTGGTAGTTTTATTAGTTGGTAAGGCCTTCATTGCTAATGGTTTCTTTACTTTTGTGTCAGAGGGTCTAGCCTCATCTGCTTCTTCATCAAATTAGAGATCCTTTGAAAAATTATCAATCATCTTATCTATTCTCCTTTGGGATTTAGGTATTAGGACTTCTTATTTTCTCTTCTCTTTAACCTCTTCATAAATGCCATATCTTTTGGCTCTTTTTTCAGAAGCCTTTACTAACATATCATCCATTTGTTGAGATGCAATGTCTACATCCATCTTGTATCCCATAGGCTCTATATAGATACTCCTTGGCTAAATTATATTTATAATGCATGTGTCAATGTCCACTTCAAAACAAATAGTGTCATGATATTTCTCAACTAATTAGAGTGATATCCTTTACTTCTTATGCATCTTAGCTTGAAACTTAGAGAAGTAATCATTCATTATCATGTCAATATTTTTACCTAGGGTCAGGATGTAATCATTTATTGGATAGATTATAGGCCTCTCAGTGCTCCATGTAGCATCACCAATGGATGGGAAGAAATTCAAAAAATAGAAAAATATGCATACCAGTAACAATCCAAACTTCAAAGTGTTTGTATTTTATTTACTTATGGTATTCATATTATCTTCTAATTGCTTCAACAAAATCTCACAAATATCAATTTGCATGTTCTTCTTCACAATCTTGTACCCCATATCTACAACTCCACATGGTGTGTTATCAAATCTTTAAGATTGAAACACGTGGTAAGATATGACATTACACACAAATTTCAGCTTAGGGTCTTCAATAGTAGAAGTTTTCATACCTCTCCCATTCCATTTTGCGTTGGTCAATTCACCCAATCTATATTTATCAATTTGTCTTATGGGCTTTGGCTTATCTCCAGTCGGGTAACCATTCACAATGTTTAAAACATATTGTTTTTATCTTCATTGGTTGTTTAAGCCACATGAAATGGTCATGAACTCAGCTAAGAACCATTCTTATCCACTCTATTTTAAATAATTTTGGAATATGCAGGGAATGTGTCAAACCTTTGGTTTCCAAATGAATATAGTTATCCTTTAGCTTTCCATTCGCACATGATTTCTTAAACGATGCATCAATCTCAGCTACGCATACCTCTTCAAATTTACAATAGATGAACACTCGCACATATTTGATCAATATAAACTTTGGTAGAATTGATGTTAGAGCTCCTGTCTTATAAGGTTCTTCTACTATCCCTGGAGGTAATTAGTACTTAGTGTTAACGGGTTCAACATTCTCCACAATAACTAGATTCTTAAGCTTAGGTGCCACTCTTTCCAATTTCTTTGCTAGATTCACTTACGGTTTGGCTTTTCTTAACTTGGTTTCATGTAAACTAAACTAGGGAAACACCTAATGATATTTAAATGTGCTCAACATATCTTGTAGTAAATTAAAATAGTTTAGGATTACTTTAGACAATCGCTATAATTCACTTAAAGACTTAACTCTACAAATTTTTTCACACTATTGTAAAAATTGATAAGAAAAACTAATAAATTTTTATAGGTTTAGTGTTTCCAATGTTCATAAAAGTATCAATTAATTCTCCACCAACTTACTTCACCAATTACCTTTACCATTTCCTTTCACCGAATGAATATAAAACATGAACTCAAAAATATGTATCGAAATGCATCTAAGTGTGCTAATATGGATTTCTGCACATATACTAGGAACAAATTTAAGGTTTAAATATTTTCTTGATAGTTCCTATAACTACCTTATAATTTATTAGGTAGAGTTGGTTACACCCATTACGGAGAATGTGGTGCCTTCAACTGTCTTGAATAATGCTCCATCATCCATAGTCTTTCTTTTCCATGTCATATTAATCTTCTCTCTCATCTCTTCAATATTTAATTTCAATTTATCATATGTCTCTTCCTCGGTAGGAGCTTTGCCTCAGTACCTGCAGTCTTTTGCATGGTTACCTAGCTTGTGAGAATGGAAACATGTCATGCTAAGGTTTCTTTAAGATCTTCTATTGTTCTTGCAATGTAGTAATATGCAGTTTGTAGCAATATGTCCTTACCTTACACAGACTAAAAATGATATCCTTGTATTGTAGTCTCATTGTATATATGTTCTTTGTCAATTACTATGCATATTTTTTCAATTCAATACCCATTTCTCATTTCTACTTTGTGATTTGCATTCATCAAATTTGTGACTATAATTGTTGCAAGTATTGTAGTAGCCATAAAAATTTGGCTTCCTTGTGTTATTTATATTCCTTGATCTAAATTCAAATGTTTGGTGCCGATACTTATTTCAATTATAGAAATATCCATCAAACTTAGGTGAGCTCAGTTGCTTACCCCTTTTCTTCTCCATACATTTGCAGTATGTCTAGGTTTCCCACAATGGTTGCAACTAGGATTTTTTTATTTGGTGGCATAGAAGTGTCTTATTTGTTAGCTTATTTAGATGATTCTCCTTTCTTATTAGTGCCCTCAATATTGAATCCAAGTCTATTTTTGTCTCTAGGTTAGTTCTCACCTTTGATCTATGCATCCAATAATCTCAGTGCTTCGTCGCTTCTCTTTAGTGCCTCATTGGCTTCATTTTTATATTTCAGCTCACTAGCAAATATTTCAACTTCACACTTTAGTGCTTGATTCTCAAATTCTTTCTCAGTTATCCTAGTCTCAAAACTTATTTTATCTTCTTTAGATAATATTAATGCATCATCAACAACTCCCTTAAAGTCAAGTATTTCACTCATTCTTATTCTTTGTGCTTCTTAATCTTTGTTTTCTAACTTTAGTTTCTCAGTGAGTGTCTTATTCTTTTCCATGAGTTCTACAATGGTTGATTCAACTTCATCACTCACACTACCTTCAGATGTTGTCTCAAGAGTATCAACATGTTCTTGGGTGGATTTTAGTTCACTACACAACTGCTTTCTCACTTTCAAGGATTTTTCTAACTTTCTTTCAAGATCTTTAATCACCTCTTGTTCATTTTCTAATTCAAACTCATGACTATCAATACTCTTAGATTTCATGTAACTTTCCATAGCCATTATCTTTACTCTCGGGTGGTTAAACCCTTTTGTCAAGAGACTATATTTGATATGAATTGTTGGAATAACCTAGGAAAGTTATATATTAAGAGAGGAGGGGTGAATCAGTACCCTTTAAAAATTTTAAGCATACAAACTCATCAATTACTAATTTTAATACATTGGACAATATGAACATAACGTAAATAACTAAAATCTACAACACATAACAAAAATATTTTGGTCATGCAAAAATCCTTTATTAGAGGAAAAAAATACGGTTAGGATGATATCGACAATCCTTAGCTACGACAGTATAAAGGTTGGTCACTTAGAGCTACAATGTTAGCTACTTATGGTAACTCACTCTCTTAGGATTATTATACTCAGTTAAGAGTAAAAAAGAGTTATTCAGTCTACCTTGTTAAAGGATTTTACAATCTTTCATCTAAGAGATGTATCCAGTTAGAGGATTTACAAAATATAAAGACATGTTAGGGCCTACCCACAAATACGATTTGTACTACTTTGAATACAACAAAATTTAGGATATTTTTTTTATAAGAATGCATCATTCAAATGTTGTCAAGACTCATTATGCTCAATAACCCAGCTACCTCATTCTGCACTCAGTAGATTAGTATTATAATATTTACTTCCTTCTTCTCATGTATCCATTACTTCTCTTTGCAACAACTTCATAAATACTTTAACTTTAGTAACAATAATTGCAATAACATCTTTCTCATTCTTTCAGTTTTATCTCATACTATTTCCCAGCAGTTAACTGTGACTTGGGTTGTTAACTAGATCTAGGGAAACATGAATCAACGATAGAGATTAAATGGTTAAATTTTTGTTACATCTCAAATGTTGTATTCCCTCTGAAACTTCAATAGTTTATAAGCCTTGTGATCATGTTTAATCATGTATTTGGAATCCCAATGATTTAATTAATGCTTACCTTGAATTTTGTACAATGCTTCGTGCTCGGTGTCTAGATATAATGTATCTAAATTCAAATGAAACATCAGCTCTGAAATACTCTGTAAAATTCTTGTGCTTACTCGGTAACTCTATACTCACTTATTGGTGTCTATGAGTGCTCAGTAATTGTCTTTGCATGACTTAGTATATGTAGGTTACTTGGAGCTTGGTAACTACTTGGTGCTTGATAAATTCTCGGTGCTTGGTGGCTATCTCATTTACCTTTACCAGCTATGTCTCCTTCATTTTATGAATTCTATTATTCAGTTACATTCCCCAATATGACTTTGAATAAAACTAATGAAAACACAATCACTTTAGGAGTAGCAGAATAAAAGATCCTACTAGGTCAGAAGAGGCCCTACTAGAATAGGCCACAAAGAATCTAACAAAAAGACCATAAAGGATATAAATGAATAATGTCTATTGTCCATAATATTGTGCACAGTACCCTCATGGGAAAGCTTAAGGATTTTATGAGCCACCCATGGGACTACTCCCATTGAGACCAGCTAGGGGATCCCTAGCTTTACTTGAAATAGACCTAGCATTGGAATAATGATGAAATTCCTAGAAACCTACTTGTGTCACATAATAATTGTCAAGATGGTAGAGCCCAAGGGGGAATAGATAGAACATTATGAGTTTGAATGGTCACTTCACACTTATATCTCTCAGGGTGCCACCTGTTAGCAAAGAGGACCTCAAACAAAATAACATCTAATGCCTATGTAGGGTCTATCAAAATTCCCCTTATGATGTCTCTATTGATTTGATAACTCTGAATACCATGTATAGCTATTACAATTAAATAATCTTTGACTTTCAAGCCCCGTACATTTTGTAACACTTTCATTTCTTAGATGAGATCCTTTTTTGGATTTAAGATAGAAACTCCATTCTGGGAATAAATATTATATCAGATTGATCTAAATCAAGGTATTTAAGTTATAATATTTGAGACCATTTTGATGTTATCTTGTTCTATAAGTTATAAGGTAATGTAGGTCCAAAAATTAGATTAATATTGTCTAGGTTATGAATACCCAATCCCCTTTCCATTTAGACATATAAATATTTTCCCATGAAATTAGAGGCATCTTACCTTTACAATCTGTATTCCTCTTCCATTAGAAATATCTCAAGGTTCTTTAAATTGCACCAAGAAATCCTTTAGGATCTTTCAATAATGACATTATATAATTAGGAAAAGAGCTTAATGGTGACTTTATCATCCACATTTAACCTCCTAAGGGTAACCATCTCAGCTTGAAAGAGGAAACTCTATTGAGAAAGGAAGAAGGAATATGAAACCAATAAGTGGATATTTTTTATCATGGGAAAAAAGGAACTCCAAAATATTTTCAAGGTAGAGTGTCCTTTTTAAATCATATATTTTTTGTAAAGACTTACTTACTAACATAGGAGTGTTGATAAACAAGGTTTTTTATTTACTCGTATTCACCTTCTAACCTAAAACTAATCAATAATCTTCCAATGAGTGCTTAGTAAATTTATCCTCTAAAATCTCAGAGTTCCCAAAAAGAAAGGTGTCATCTACAAACAAAATATGAGTTGTGACTAAATTGGATTTTGGGGTTTACGCTCTCTTCCACATGCTTAAATAATTGTATTGTTGAATAATCCTACTAAGGGCTTCTACCTGAATAATAAACAACAAAGGTGAAAGAGGATCATGTTGGTAAAATATATGACGATGAAAAAAAAAAAACATAGAGACTATAGCCATATTAACTAAAAATCAGTCTTTGGCCACTGAAATGCAAGATAAAATCCATTTGCACCATTTTATTTTGAATCCCTTTTTTAGTAAGTTTGAAGAAGAAAATACTAAGTGACTCTATCATAAACATTCATCATATCTAATTTATAGCTATATATGGTAACCTACTTGTGTGAATAGTATGTCAAATTTCATGAGAAATGATAGCCCCTTCTACCATATATTTACTAGGAACACAACCATCTGGTTTCCTAAAGAAAATGTATTGGGAATGATATGGGCTAGACAAAGGGAGATAAATTTTATCAATATCTTATACAAGTATTACATAAATAAATAGGTCAATATTCTACAAAGGAATGAGAGTTGTTTACTTTGGAAATAAAAGAAAAATGTGGTATTAAATTATTGGACTATTGTCTTCCTTCTCAACTCATCTACAAAGTTCAAAATGTCTACATCGATGAGGTCCCAACACTTCTAAAAAATTAATATTGTGAATCCATCAAAATCTAGTGCTTTGTTTGGGGATATGGAGAATACTACTTTCCTCCTTATAAGTAAACGCTTGAGTGAGTTCCAAATTTTCTTGAGAATAAATGGTGACTACTTCTAATTGAAGATGATTTTCCTTAGGAAAACTATTTCAATTATTATCTTTAATCTATAAAGATATGTCTTCTGAAAGAGGCATCTTTTTGGGAGAAAAATTTGGCATCTGATTTTCTTTGATTAATTCATTTGTGTATTCTTCAATCTTTTCTTTAGAAACCTAAATAAGGATATTCTCCACCCAAAATTCTAAGATTGTGTAAACTTTTTGAAACCTACTTAGATTTTATATAATTATTTTGAAGTCTAAAGAGATTTAAATTTTGAATCAATAGAATTCATTTTTTTTAAAACATGAGTTGACTTAGAAAGAATGAATTAAGTTTTTGAGTAATAACCCTTACATTTTTAAGAGGAAATTATCTCTTTCCCTACTTTCCATGGTACTCATATTGGGAGGCAAATTGCTTCTAGTAGATTTGCATATTCTTTGAATTTAGTTAATTCTTCGAGTAGTGATGGAACATGAGAGCTAATAGTGAGCTTAGGTGATAGAGAAATAGGACTTGCTAAAGATGTGTATATGTCTTTTTATTTATCTGTATAGTCAAGATGAAACATTCAAACATTAGTCAAAATCAACATATACATGACATACATAAAAATATGAAAATCATACCTTTGATGAACTTAAACAAGTGGACCAAAGAATTGTTTGATTTTATCTTTGGGAGAATGTTGGTATGCTCTCCTATCTCAATATATTATCCCCAACTTGAATGCAAGCTTCGTGAAGGATTCCAATGAAGATAAAATGCAAGCCAATATAGATCCAATTCATCCAAGCTAGTATGAGGAACTAGTTGGATTGATGATTGAAGATGAGTATGAATGCAATATTGAAACAAAGATGATTCAAAATAATATGAAATGCTTAAGATTGTACTATGATATTAAAACTAACATGCTCATATCTCTATGCAACAATATGAAAAAAATTGAGCATTATAACTCTACATGCAAAATGATGGATGAAATTCAAGGAGTGAGGGCTCCTATTTATAGATTTTTGGAGGAAGTTTGGAGGAATGGATGAGGTGGAGCCTATGTGGAATCAACATTGGAACCACAATAGATATACATAGGAAAGAGATCCCCATGAAAAAGTGAAAGTTGCTCACACATGTGTGATCACCTTTGGAAAAGATGGGGCATTTAAGGTTGAAACGCTCAAGGTTCCTCACAGATGTGTGAACAACCTCAGAAGATGAGAGAGGGGAAAAAATTGTAGGGGTATGGTTGGAGAAGTTAAGGAAGGTGGTTGGCCACCTTGGGAAGAGTTTCTGACACATGTGTGAGCACCTCACGAGGCTAAAGAAGTTAGGAATTTCATAGATTAGCTTAGTTAATCTAGGATTAGCCCAAAAGTAGGCTTAGTGGGATGAGTGTGATGGGTGTAGGCTAGGTTTTAGGCTGGGTTTAGGGTTTAGATTTTAAATTGAATTTAATTAAATAATGCTTTGGAAGGAAAGGGTTAAATGGAGGAATTTAAATAAATTGAATTTATTAAAAGTGGGGATGGTGAGGGAAATGTATTAAATAAAATTTAATACATTAGGGCCTGGGTGTATTTGAATAAAGTTAGATACCTTAGGAAAAGAACTTATCTAATTAAATAAATTTAATTGAATATGTAGATGAATAAGGTAAACATAATTATTAATTAAAATTAATTATAAAGTCAAGGGGTATATTAAATATGTTTATTTTAAATAATAACAGTTTCGAGGGATGTTTTTGGATGCCAACATTTTCCCCTATTTGATGCAACATCAAAGGTGGCATTGCATTAAAGTAAAGAAAATAAGATGCCCAAGAGAGAAATGAAGGCCTGAAAGTCATGTGAGAGAGATGATGACGATAGGCTACGCCCCCTCAACAAAATAATGCAAATAATTTTTTTGGGGGAATTTCTACAAAAAAGGAAGTAAGAAAAAATGATGGCCAAAGGCAAAGAAAATGGGAATTTGTATGACCAACAAAGTGGCAAGAGAAAATGGCATGAAATACAAGTACCGTGGTGAGAAATGATCTCATGAAGTGGCTAGAAGTAGGCACAAAGCACCCTATCAGAGGTCACTTTCAACACTCATAGTTAAAAAATATAAAGTGCTAGAGAGAAGATGCTCATAGACCAAGAGAGAAACCAACTTGGGGAGCGTGTACGGGTGTACCAAAGACTTGCTAAGTGGGACCCACCTATGAGTATTAAAAAATCATCCTTGTACTTTTATTTTTCACTTTTATAGGTGTAATAAATGTGGCCCATATAACCATTTTGAGAGTAAAATGGGGTCAGAGTGGAGACATTGATCGCATGATCAACCTTTGCGGAAACAATGATCACATGATCAATGTCCTCGCAGATTACAATCTATGAGTGGGGATGTAAATCACTAAATCAAAATCCATGGAGATGAAAAAGGGGAAGATCTAAGGCATGCATCTGCATCTCTGTAGACTTGTGCCTACATTGATCGACACCTGCGACATAGAATCGCTGTCTATACCGAGGAAGAAGAAAGAGACTAGTTAGTATCATGAGATACTTCCTATGGGGTTTAGGGTATACTTAGGGTAGATTGGGGACATGATACATCAATCAGGATTGGATTTCATAAGAATAGGGAGTGTTTAAGGATGACTGACATGGGTTTCAATGGATGTAGGCACAATTTCTGCCATTAGGTTCTATGGAGCACTAGCTCACCATGATGGCACTGTAAGACCAGCTGAGCATTGAATAGCTCGGGATGGTTACTATTTTTGGCCTAGATTATTTTCATGAGTGGCCTTGGATATGCATGCATAATGCGTTACTAGTAGAGAGGTGGCATAAATACGCCTCAAGTTTCCACCTACTTACTAGAGAGGGGATGATCACACTATTAGATGTGTGGCGGATATGTTGATTGCCTATCATAGGTTTGATTCTAGAGTATATCCTAGAGGACTTAGAGTACTATATGGAGGCATGTTTCAGAAAATAGATGCCATACCTTCCTTTGGATTGAATGAGGATATCATGGAAGTTGACATTGGATGTAAGGTTACCTTGACTAACAGTATACTTGGAGGGGTTGATCAGAGGGCTGATGCTACCTAATTTTTTGATACATGGATTAACTCATGGATGAGTGAGGGTTCTCAGTCAGATGTTGGACAAAAATGTTGTAGTTTATTGTTGGGGGTATACTATCCTTAGTTATTTGTACACACACCCACACATGTGTACATATCGTGGTGGAAGAAACCTTGGCACAAGTTTTTTTTTCTTTTAGTATGGACCTAGGAGAACATCATTGTTTCCTAGTCAATTAGACTATAGGAGCATCGGTCAAAATATGAGCAATACATTTGTAAATACTATCATCCAATTTGGTATTCCTCAATTTGGGTACATGTTATTGGTGGAGGCTGCTCAAGCAGATCCTAGTATTTTATTGGACACGCTTCAGAGACTATGAGCCTCAAGGATTATGGGCTGATGTGCACCAATGAGAGGATGGCATAGAGTAAATTTACCACATGTCTTATATTCAAATAGATTATTTGGTATTAGTTAGGACCATCTACAAGATCACAAGGTACTATCCCTCGCGGGTCATGAAACAGTTCAGGTTGGTGCATTATGTAGTTCTTGATGGATTGCCTTACCCACATGTGAGTCGGGAGGTAGGAATATAGGGTTATGAAGTATATCTAGTATTGGCTAGGTCCAGCTAGAGGTTGATGCAATCCATAACATGGAAGAGAGGGTAGAACAATGCAAATGTAGGGGTGACGCCTCCTTATGCAGCTTGGTGGGTTACACATCAGTTAATTATGTTGATATACCGAGGGTAGATGGTCCTAGAGGAGAATTTGAGGCCTAATGAGGATGTTTATGAGGTGGATTATGGAGGATACATGGATGGGAGATATGGGGGAGTATGAGGAGGTAGGGTGTTCCAACAATAGATACCCATAACTAGGGCTAGATAGAGAGTTCCTTCCAGACATGACTAGGGATATGGATGAGTGTAGGTACAAGCTCCTCTAGTATAGGGATAGTGATACAGACATCATGTATAGGAACCACCATTCATGCATATAGAAGCCCAACCAGTCCTAAAGGTGCAGCCACAACTACAGCCCCACATGGTTACTTAAGAAGTCTATGATGCCTTACAGAAAAGGAATGAGAATGTAACTAGAGAAAGGGATTAGATCCATAGAGATGTTATTCACATTGTACGAGATAGAAACACAATAAAAAAAGAGTTGCACATGGTGTAAGAAAAGTTAGAGGCTGTGAGGGGGGATTTAGAGACCACTGGAGCTCAAAGGGAGAGCCTAAAGATAGAGATATATTTCCTACAAGCCTACAAGGGCTCTACGAGGAAGATTAGATATAGAGTGTCAGTCTTGAGACTACCTTAGAAGATCTCCACAGTAGGGTTGATACAGGTGCATTTGAACAGGCAAGTGACCTAATGGAGGTAGGTTCAGGTGGTAATGATGATCTCCTACAGAAGATAAAGACACTCAAAGAAGAGATAAACGAGGCACAAAGACGAGAAGAGCCATACCATACAAATTATGAGATTGTCAAGAAGATATATTCAATGCTAGGACTAGCATAAGTGGTGACCGATACATTTCTAACACATAGGGTGGCAGCTAGAGCATGATGAGAGGCCACATATTTTAAAAGTTTTTCCAAACTACCCAAACTCAACTCACTTCCTTTTCCTATGTGTAGAAACACAAGGGGTTCCAAGCTCAGAGGGGGAGCCAATTGATGCTTTCAAGGGGGCCAATACAAGGTAGAGCCGCATGCCCAATTGAATGGTCGTAAGGCCTAATTCCATAGATGTAAGTCCCAATTTCAAGATTTTGTTGGATCTCATCCCAACTTTTAGTCATTCTAAATCCTCTGCGATACATAGAGGCTAAAAAACACAGAGGTCAGGTGTTCCAATACTATGAGCTAGGGCTTTCAACACCATATAAAATGAAACCCTAAAAAATAGAGACCCTTCTTATATAATATAGGATTTTAAAATACCTGTCATCGACTCTAATACCATGTGAAAACTATCATTTGTAGAGATAAAAAAAGCACAATAAAATATTTACACCAAGGTCAACTATACATGGATTAAAGAAGAAAAAGAGAAGAACCTTACATATAGAAAGAGTGATTGGGTCAAATTAGAAGTCAAACCCAACACTCAATGAGTGGTGTTGATTTTACTCAAATTAACTAAGGATGACATGTGAAAATTGAATCGACACCTCTCCAATCACCTCCTTAATGTTGACTACTTGGATGAAAAAGTGTCAAATAGATATCGATAACTAATTAACCTTAAAAATCCTAAGTGTAATTAAATAAATACAGTAATGGTTAGTCTCTTGTCTACATGTATATGATAATAGGGATGCTAGTTGGCATATCCTGTGGCATAAAATTAGATTTTGATAACTATAATGTTATCAACAACTTGAAATTTTTTTTGCTCTCTATAGTATGTAAAGGGTGATATTGGAATGGATCACAGGCCTGGTTGGGTCCCTAATATAGTCTAATCTTATGCCTATTTGAAAATTAACCAAGAAAATTCACTTGAAGACAAATAAAAGATGCATACAAATAGGAAGTCCTTAGTTTTGAGGCACAGGTCAAGCATGAACTATATTTGTTTTCATTTTATGAGCAAGGGAAAAGAATTATGTGTATCAACATTATAAATATTATGAAATTATCTCCATGATATATATTCTAAATAATACAAGTTTAATAAAAAAAGGTTTGTGGATTCATCTTTGCAAACTTTGATTGCATTTGGTGCTATTTGTTCAATAGATCTCTTTCAAGAATAGAGTTAAATGCTTTGTTCAAATTGGCAGTGATTTTAAATATCTTGAATGGATTTATAAGAAGAGTTTCATGCTGATATTAAGAGGGTGTGTTGATGTTAGGCATTAGCATGCTGTGAGCCTAATGTTTTATCTTTATTTTCTAATAGAATCTCATTTGTAGTTATGTATTTGACTCTGTAGCCAATATTATCATTTTGTCTATATATCATTTGTAACATTACAAAGGATCCAACCACTCGGGTCTAGTAGAAACAAAAGAGGAGCAATTCTTTTATCTTTAAGCTTCCCACATCTATTTTAGAAAAAGATTAAATTACTTCAAGTTAATATAACATTAATAATTATTTTTATTAGTATTAAGCATTTCAATAGCCATAGGAGTACCAAGGCTAAATGATAAATCATAACTTCAAAAAAATTAACAAATTTCCGTAGAAACAAAAAATTCTTACTACAAATGAATAATGAAGAATAATATCAATAAAAATGTTAAACATCACCGTTAATTGATTAATATACATTAATAAAGAATTACAATATTACATGGTACATCATACATAGCAACACAACATGTTAATCTAAGTGGAATTTGTCTCTCGTTTACTCAAAAGCTACACAATTGCAGTTTTAAGAATTCACGGTAACTCCTCAAATACAATGGCATTATCTTTATTAACCTAATAGACCACTTACAATAAATGAGAACAGAGAACTAAGAGCACTAAATTAAACAACAAAAAAATATGCATCCTTGATAATGATGACATGACTAATAGGAGGTCCAAATTTTCTAGCTAGAAGCTGATATAGCTGTGAGATGTGAATGCTCTATTTGATCTTTTGCTTCTGGGGGTATTTTTTGGAGAAGGGTCATGAGTATAACTATTCATGTCCTCCTCAAAGGATCATCATTACAATGTCATATACATAATGGCAGAATCAATGGATGTTTCCATCACCCTAATCTTGTAGGACCATTCTTTGGGAATTCTATTCTTTCACCCCTCTAATTGTTAGAACATAATGTCACCCATCCAACTCTTTCCAATTCTATCCATCCTAAGTCAAAGTAAAATTGGTCTAGCATTTCCTATAAAGCCTAAAAGCATTCACCTATACTTTCCTTCTACCACAAATATTGCAATGTAGAAACCCTCTATTTCACATGCATTTGAACCTAAAAAATAAAATGAGATCAACCTCATTAACCTAGTAGATAATTATAATTTCATACTTCATTATAATAATATGGCTCTGCTCTCGCACATGAAATTTCGTATTTGCACGACTGAATCACTGGATTCTCAATTTTGGGTTTCTCAAAGATGAAATATGCTTAAAAGAGCTCTATCTCTCTCTCTCTTCTTCGGCCATGTATTCTTCAGGCTAGAGTGATATACAACATTCTTCATGACATATTAAGGATGATTCTGTGTCCTTTTCCCCTAGGGTTCCTCCTAGTATTTTTCCACGAGAAAGGCGCTTTCCAATTTTGCAAGATCAATGGATTATTGCCCACTTACACAATGATAAACGGGCTAACTAGTATAAAAAAATTTGCATCGTACTCTCACTCTCTAGAACCCTCCTTTTCCTTACCCATTAAAAATAACTTCTTATGCCTCCTCCCTCTGATTTTGAGCGAAATCTAAAAGACCAAAAACATTTTCCTCCCCACAAGCGAACCAACGCAAAAACATTCTAGGGTTTGGAACTTTATTCACTCCCTTCAACCTAGACAATCCTTTAAACCTTCAAAAATTGTATCTCCTCCTCAAAAGCCTTACTCCCCACCGCACTGGAGAAAGCATTTTAAAACCCCCAATCATCATATACAGTTCTCTCCATCTACAAGGTCGCCTAAAAATACAACCTATACTTCTCCCCATCGAAGAGATGTTCTCTATGCCAAAATATGCCCAGCAGAGGAGGTAGTTTCCTTGGAGATCACTGATGGCTTAATGGAAAAAATGTAAGAGATCTGTGCATCTTTATGTGTGATGTGTAGATGGAACGAAGTAGGCTCCTCCTCTAAAAATATTTCACTATGGTTAGAATGAAAGATGAAAAATAAGGTAAGTATTGTTCTTCTTCCTGAAAATTTCATTTTCATGATCTCTAACAATCAAGAAATTAAAGAAAAGTTTCTTAGGGAAGGATGCCCTAGTTACAAAAATATTAATTGCACAATGCTATATTGGGTTCCTTTTTTTAATCCACTTAATTTAACTGATTTCCTAGTCGAAAGAATCATTCTTCTTAAAAACATGTCAGTTGAATTCTTAAATGATGAACTTCTTATAAAAATTGGTAATCTATATGGTAAATTCATAGGGTTTGTAGATTCAAAATTTATGAATTCTGAAAAAGCAATTATTGTTAGGATGAATTTGAAAATAAAAATTCTCAAACTTGTAGAGATTAAACGCAAGACCTCAACTCACATAATCAATCCAATAATTTCTTATGCTAACCTAGACATAGATGAACCAACTGAGGTTATCTGCAAAGATGCTCCTTTGCCTATGATCTCTCTTGGTAATATTTTGTATATTTTAGACCCTATTAAACCCTATAAGCTGAATATCACTTTCTCTGAGGATAGAGGCAGATTCCTAGTCTCCCCATCCAAATCACCAAAGAAAACCAATTCACATCACCAGAATCCCTCCATCAATAATATCCCTTCCACTAACCATCTGACTTCTGCACCATGCAAAATCCCTTTATACCCCTCTGAACATCCATCTGATTACCATGAGCTTATTATTCCTTGTGATGAACCACCCAAGGCCAGGGAATCCTCCCTTTCTTCCCTTAATGTTTCACCTTCAAATATTATAGAGACCTCTTTAAATCCAGACACATCAACTCAGCCCCCTATTACAATAACTCCTTTTGACAATCATCTCATTGAGTCTGAAATGATTTCTCAACCAAATTGTTCTATCTTAGCAAATACATAGGATAAGGAAAACCAACCAAGATTGATACCGAAGGATCTAATCTATGGAAACTCATTCCAAGGAAATGAAACAACCGATAAAGTAAAAATTTGAGAAGTTGTCGAGATCATAGCTGATTATATTGGGGAATCCTTAACTGATGAATTGATGGATCATTTCTTGGATGAGATCCGCGACAAAGAGAAATTAGACTTACAGAGGAAACTCCTCATTGAAGGGATTGAATTTGCTTGTCATGTGGAAGATGAGGTAGCATTGGAAGAGTGGTTAGTTAATATAAAAAATTGGGAAATAGCTGATCCTAAATCTCTTCGTATTGGTGTCAACAAAGAAATTCGATGTTCCCTCGATTGTGTAAAGATTTAAAAGAAGAGGGGTAGGAAACCAAACTCAGAGCTTAGAAATTTGGCTGGTGAAGCAATAGGACAATTTAAGATAACTTAACTTCTGAATGCTGGGAAGGGGAAGAACCTTCCCACAAAGCCATGAATATCCTTACTTGGAATGTTAGGGGCATGAAATCCCCTAAAAAGAAGCAAATTATTCAACGTTGCATTAAAAATTCTAAATCGGATAATTCTAATTTAGGAAACAAAAATGGACAAAATAGAAATGTTGAATTTTTTAAAAAAGGTTAGGATTTAGAGAACTAGAGGATTCACTTGCAATTGGGGCTTCAGGAGGTTTAGCAATCATTTGGGACCCTCGTGACCTCCCAATTAACATAACAAAGAGAAGAAAATCATGGATGTGTGCAAAAGTTAAATTTTTCAGAAACAATCTAACATTTAATATTGTAAATGTATATGGTCCAACTCAAAACAAGGACAAAATAGTAGTATGGAAGGAAATCGAGGTGACAAGGTTTTTGCAATTTTTCCTTCCTATCTCTGGCTCCATTCACTTCCATATGCATCTTAATATCTCTATGGAATCAATACCAAACAAATGCCCCTTTCAATTGCCCCTTTTCATGAGAAAACCAAAATTATCCTCTTACAAAATTTTATCCTCCCAAAGCAAGCTTAGCGGTGAAAAATATTAAATCCATCAAATAAACAATTTTGTGAAATAAAAAAAAATTTTGGGCCAAAGTTAAGCCCCCTAGGGTTGGAAAGAACCAAGGGCTAAAAGCCCATAAATTATTTTTACCAAATCCTTTATTATTTTTCTTTTAAACATATAAACATTCATCAAAATATTTTTTACTTTGCTATAAATTTATTCTGTAATAATGAGTATGGATTTATTTTGTTCTATTTTCTATGTAACCTTTCTCTTGCAAAATAATTTGACATTGAAAAGATATAAAATTATTATTTTAAAATCATTTATTATCTTTGATTCAAAGTTTTTATTCTAGTCATGTTGGGATCCATGCAAGTGGACATAGTTGATTCAAAGCCATCACTTCTTTATAGACACAATGTAGTACACAACATATGCAAAAATAGACCAATTTTTTTCCTAATTGATCTTCCATGCCTCTTCTTACCTATTGCACACCAAAGTGCAATTGCTAGTTATACTTTTATGAAATAATAAGCCCCAAATTAAGATATAGATGATAGATATAAAGAATAAGTCACGGGCACCCACAATAGACCAACGATTACAATATGATTTTATTATTTATTATTATATTCGTGTTTAATTTATGGCTCTTCTTAACTCCCAAAGGCCAAGGCTATAAAATATAATTTTATTGGTTCGAGTAAGAGTTGGAATATTATTATCTAAAAATCAGATGCCATCATAATAAGGTATTCTCCACACGGGCACAAAAAACTAAACTGTTAACTAGTAAATAATGATAGCGAGCTGAGGAAATCAGAGATAGCACTCAAACTATTTGAGATGTGTAGCAGTCTGCACAAAAGCGGCCATCTCAAAATGATAAGGTCGCTGTGTGCAATATCGATACAGAGGAAATACTGCCCATTAACGTATAACTATTTTAATAATGTACTCCTGTATTGAAAATACTGCCTATCACATTCATTGGTCCCCCACTTATCTTCATATGCATACCTAACTTTCTTTATCCGCACAAGGTAGAAGACAAGTTTATCTACACTAATTCTCTCAAATATTTGATGACACAAGTGTCTGCCTATCGAATGTCAAGTCAAATTCGATCAACAGTTCTCTGATGTAAGCACAGGCTGTTTCTTTGAAAGTAAGCAATCTGGCTGCCCTAAAAGGTCAAAAGAGAAGATTTTTTTATTTTAGGGTTGTCCGTGAAGAAAATGAATAACCGAATATTTTCCACGATCTTCCAAATCCTAATAACTTATAAAACCAATTGTGTCAATATTCGCTTTATTCAGTGATTATATCATTCAGATGTAACAGCTCCTGGAATGAGAAAATAATGCGTTCGTATTTAACCACTTAAGCAATGTGGAACTATTAATTCTTTGAGAGGAGGTATTACGATACGGTGGACGAAGCTCATTTTCCCTCTGGTATTACATTACTTTGGAATAAACAAAATTATATTGTACAATATTCCTTAACAATAACGTTTGCGAATTCACCTCCATGTACTTGTCACCAATATTTTTTGGTTGAATAATATGTTACTTCTGTAGAGTAGTAGCATAAAGTTGAATTCAATGTGTCTTCTTTTTTAAATTAGATTTTATGAAATAAAAAAAAACTATTGTATCATTCCTAAAAAGGTCAAATGTAAAAAGTTGCACAGAAAATGTAAGATGAAATCAAGTTTAAACATTAATAAATCATAAAGTTATGTTCTAATAAGAATAATAAAAATATCTTGAAGTAGATAAGATTAAAATAAAAATTATCATTAATTTATTTTTATATGGTAAAAACACTCTCTTTTTCTTCAAGAGTATCTTTTGATAAATATGTAATGAAAAAGTAGTTAAATCTTCTTAGCAATGTGAGAAGGCTGAAGGAATTGTAAAAAAAGACATAACATTATCTCTATTTGCGGGGCTAAGAATCATTGAACTACTGACCATAGTTTAGTAGACCAGTTGCAATTCCATTTAAAAGGAGCATGGATATGAGGAACTTTAATATTATGTTATTTAATTTTTAAAGAAGTAATATTAATTTTATATATTATGTATTCTATAAATAAATAGTAATTCTATTTATGTTGTTAATGATAAATAAAGATACTGGAACCATCGAAAACTAAATAAAAATACTAGAACCATCGTTCTATTCCTTCAACCTAGAAAATCATTCATTTTGAACTATTATCTCAATGACATATCAACTATAGTTAGAAGGATGAACTCATTTTCATGATATCAAAATTTGGCACTTATCTAATAAAACAAGATACTTTACATCATAAAATGGTTTAGTTAAACCATGCTATAACAATGTTTTATTCTCAAAGAAACTCTTACTTAGATTTATTTGTATAATAACATTTTAAGTGGGAAATTTTCTGAGAAATTAGAAATATCCACATTTCTTTAAGATCTATATTTCTTCAATTAATGCTTTGTAAGAAAGAAGAAGACGATACATATCACATTCTGTCATATGATAACAGAAACAATAAATGTTAAAAATAGTTTTATGAGAAATTTAGCTAGATACTTGGTTTACTAATACAATTATATATTTTCTTGAAAGTTGAACTTCCTTATACAATAATTCTTCTTTAACTTATTAAAAATAGACATATTTTTATTATTTTTCATCTACTAATTGAATGAAATTTTAACACAATAAAGACCATTTTTCATATTGGCAGAGGTACTCTTTAAGATGGAAATATCAATCTTAAAAGACAAAATCCTTTCTTTTTAAAATGAAGGTAGATAAAATAAATTCATAAAGTGTTTGAGGAACGGTGAACAATAAAAGAATTCTATTTTGACTCAGTCAATGTGATTTGCGATCTGCAAAAAATCTTGTAATGTATAAAGCAGATAAGAAAGAACCTTTTCAGGATAAAAGAGCATTTGAGATCTGCTCGTTAACTACACTTGCAAAAGTCAAAATCTGTGAACGCAATGTAATGAATCTATCCAACTCATACTCACATTGCAAAAAAATCTTTTAATTCAAGAGCACCATTTAAATGTCTGTTCCATCTAACATTTTTGTACGTCCTTAAACATAATTTTTCATACGTGTGCTCCAATAACATATAGCGAATCACAGATTATCTTTTCAATATTGGATGAAGAATTGAAAAATGGTCCGACTTAATGTAGGGAAGTTCTATTTGGATTGTTGAATTTTCAGAATTAAATCTGATTGTTGGAGCCTCTTTTGTTGACTTTTAATTCTCCTCTGTTTTGGTGATAAGAGTAAATCAGATTTTATGAAGACTTTTAGAAGATATTTTCAAATGTGATTTTATGTAAACTTTGAAAGATAAGTTCAAATCTGATTTTATTCTTTAGACAACAATTACTCTATAAAGCAAATAATATCTTTATTCTTTCAATAGACATATAAGAAGTAAGTTTATTTGCAGCAGTAGTAAATAGATTATTTTTGTAAGTGTTCTGTTTTATCAGAGACTTGCTTTTATTGCAGCAGCAATTATTTGTAATCGATTGATCTGTTAAGCAGTGATTGTTTTGGGGTTTATTGATTTTAGTTGTTTTCTGAAACAGAGCATTTTGTATATGTTTCCAGAATATAGAGTGATTCTATATTTTTTACATGGTATCAGAGCTGATTGGCCCTCAATCCTTGTGAGTTTGGGCATTTATTTTTCTGGGTAATTATTTTTCTTGCACAAGAGACATGGGTGGAGATGTAGGAAAGAGCTGGCAGCAGCCACTGTCTTTCAATGGATAAAACTATGATGTTTGGGCAAAGAAGATGAAGACCGTAATGGTTGCAAATGATTTGAGGGAGCTTGTGGTCAATGGCTTCGTGGATGTGACTGACCCATCTTTGTTTGCTGCCTTCACAAAAAATCAGAAGACTCAGTTGAAGGAGTCAAGGAGAAAAGATGCAAAAACTTTGAGCTTGATCGAAACTTCCTTGACAGAGGCAATCTTTCCCAGAATAGCAGAGCTGATTATTCCAAAGAAACTTGGGATATCCTTCATACAAGTTTTAAAGGGACTAAAAAAGTTCGTGTGGTGAAGCTCCAAATGCTTCGAAGATAATTTGAGACTTTTCTCATGAAGGACAATGAGTTCATTTCATATTTTAGCTCAAGACTCTCTGGTTTGATAAACCAGTTGAAAACCAATGGAGAAACCATGTAGGAGAAAAGAATAGTAGAAATTTTTTTGAGAAGTTTGCCCTCAAAATTTGATACTCTAGTTATTATCATTTAAGAGGCAAAAGATCTCTCAATATTGACTGTTAATGAGTTGATGGGTTCTTTCCAAACCCATGAGCATCGAATTAATAGATCAACAAATTCTTCTCAAGAGCAAGCTTTCAGAGCTCAATCCAATGCAAGAGGCAAGGGGAGAGGAAGAAACAACTCTGGAAGAGGCTCAAGAGGCAGACATCGTGGCAACTCCAGACAACAAAATGTTGGAGGAGAAAGCTCAGAATGAGCATCCACAAATGAGGGAGCTAGCAGCTCTCAGAATAATTCTAGAGGAGGCAAGAAGAATAGCAACTTGAACAAGAGCAATGTTGAGTGCTATTATTGTCATAAATTTGGGCATTATGCAAGTGAATGCTGAAAAAAGCAAGGTGATCAATCAAAGAAAAGTGTAAACGTTGCTGATGTCAAAGTGGTTGATAAAAATAATCCCACATCCTTCATCATGTGCAATATTGGTGAAGAAGGCAGCCTCAAAGTTTGGTATTTGGACAACAGTTGTAGTAACCACATGAGTGGTAATGAAAGTCTTTTTTCTTTCATTGATAAATCTATCAAGTCAGAAATTAGAATAGGGAACAATTAAATTATTTCAGTTGTGGGCAAAGGGTCTATTATGATCCGCATCAAGCAAGGTGAGAAATAAGAAATTCAGAATATTTATTTTGCCCCAGGTATAAAGCACAATTTGATGAGTGTTGGACAACTCATTCAAAATGGATATAAAGTGTTGATTGAGAATGATCAATGCATCATTTATGAGAGGGATGGGAGTAAAAAAATTGTTGCAGCAATCCAAATGATAAAGAATTGAATGTTTCCATTGAAGGTAGAAATATGTTTCTCTTCAATTTCAGCAGTTGTATCTCCCAAGAAAGCATGTACATTAGTAAAATAATCAACTTTCAATAGCGTGATTGAAGACCCCTCTAAGCTATGACATTTAAGATATGGACATCATGGCTATGCTGGTTTAAGTTTATTGTCCTAGAAAACAATGGTAGATGATTTGTCATGTATTAAAGAGTTCAGTAGCAAGTGTGAGACTGACATTTTGGGTAAGCAACAAAGGCTACCCTTTAATTTTGGAAACTCTGGAACGACAAGAGCACCGTTAGAGTTGGTGCATACTAATTTATTTGGACCTATGAAAATCACTTTCATTGGGGGGAGTACTTATTTTATGACCTTCATAGATGATTTTAGTTGTAGAACATGGGTGTATTTTATGCAAAATAAATCTGAAGCTTTTGATAAGTTTTTAGAATTTAAAGCACAGGCTGAAAAAGAAAGTGGAAATTATCTTAAGGTCCTAAGGTCAGATAAAGGGGTGAATATACCTCCAATATTTTGTGAAATCTAGCAAGCATAATGACATAAAGAAGGAGCTAACAGCCAGTTATACTCTGGAGAAAAATGGAGTGGCTGAAAGAAAGAATAGGACCATTGTTAAGATGGCAAGGAGCATGATGAAAGAAAAGGGACTCTCAATTGAATATTGGGGAAATATTGTAGCAACAACTGTTTATTTAATAAATAGAAGTCCTACAAAGGTAGTCTGTGAATGGATTCCATTGGAAGCATGGGCAAAGCATAGATGGACGGTTGAACACATGAGAGTATTTGGGTGTGTAGCATATGCACACGTGTCAAAGGAGAAGAGATAAAATTTGGATGACAAGGGTGTGAAGTGTATCTTTGTGAGAGATAGCCTTGATTCAAAGGCATATAGATTGTATAACCCTATAACCAAAAAGATCATCATTTCAAGAGATGTGGAGTTCATTGAGAATGAGTCATGGGATGGCTCGGTGGACACATTATCAAGCACTTCAAGTAAAGTGCCTATTATTTCTAAATATGATGATGTTAATGAACAACAAGATGATTTAACAATAGATATAGAAGGCTCCAGAAGGTAGAAAATTAGGCTAGCAGAGACTAGCAGCAGCAATACTGAGAGTTGTAATCCCATTCTCGCCTCCCTAGTGCCAAGAAAGACCAAGAGTCTAAGGGAGGTTTACCAAGATGAAAGGTATGAAAATGAATTTAATGAAAACATCAATTTTGCTTTATTTTCTCATAGTGATCCAATTTATTTTGAGGATGCTAAAAAAAAAGAAAAAATGGTGTAAGGCCATGGATGAGGAAATAGATGCAGTTTAAAAAAAATGAAACTTGGGAGCTCACTATTTTACCTCCTAACAAGAAAGTTATTGGAGTTAAATGGGTTTATAAGACCAAGAGAAATGCTGAAGGAAAAATAGTTAGGCATAAGGCTCAATTGGTGGTCAAGGGGTATAAACAACAGTTTGGTGATGAGACATATGCCCTTGTTGCAAGAATGGAAATCGTGCGTGCTGTCATAGCAATTGCAGCCCAGCACAAATGAAAGGTATATCAAATGGATGTGAAATCCACCTTCTTGAATGGAGTATTGAAAGAATAGGTTTATGTGGACCAGCCACCTGGTTATGAAGTTCTGGGTCACAAAGGTAAAGTGTATAGGCTAAAGAAGGCTCTTTATGGGCTTAAGCAAGCTCCACTAGCATGGTATAGCAGGATTAACTCATATTTGATGACCAATGGCTTTTGAAAAAGTGATGGTGAGCCCACTCTTTATATCAAGGCAACAAATGGTAATATTTTAATTGTTGTCTTGTATGTTGATTTAATCTTTACTCGGGATAATGATTTCATCATTGTTGATTTTAAAGAGGCCATGAAAAGAGAGTTTGAAATGGCAGACTTAGGTCTCTTGAGATATTTTATAGACATAGAAGTAAAAAAAATCCATGATGGAATTTTTATCTCTCAAGAAATATATGCAAATCAAATCTTGGAGAGATTTAAAATGCAGAATAGCAAGATTGCCCCAACACCAACTACGGTATGGCTAAAGCTAAACAAGAATGATTGTAGAAGCAATGTGAATCCAACTTTGTTTAAAATCTTTGTTGGAAGTTTGATGTATTTAACAACTACTAAGCCAGATATTATGCATGCAGTAAGTTTGATTTCTAGATTTAGGGAAACCCTAAAGAACTCTCATTGGCAAGCAGAAAAGATAATTGTAAGGTATGTGAATGACACCAAGGGATATGGTATTTTGTATACTACAACAAATGATTCTAGATTGATTGGTTATACAGACAGTGATTGGGCTGGGAGTTTTGATAATCGAAAGAGCACTTCCAGATATGTCTTTCACATGGGTTCAGGTGTAATCTCATGGGCTTCTAAGAAGCAACCCATAGTTGCTTAATCTATAGCAGAGGATGAATATATAGCAGAAAATGAAGTAACATGTCAATCTATTTGGCTAAGAAGGATCTTGGCAGAATTGAAAGAAAAAAAAGATGATGGAAACACAATATTTTGTGACAATATTTCCTTAATAGTTTTGTTGAAAAATCCTATGTTTCATAGACGAAGCACGCACATTGAAATTAGGTATCATTTTATTAGAGAATTAGTTGAGAATGGTGAAATAAAAATGCAGTTTTGCATGTTAGAGCAGTAGCTAGTAGACATTTTCACCAAGCCATTGGGCATTGCATGTTTTGAGCGCCTAAGGAGAAATCTGGGCGTAGTTCTTTTGGATCAAGCATGATATTGTTTTGTCAGCTCAAGACAATGGGGGAGTGTTATATTTTTAGAATTAAATCTGATTGCTTGAGCCTCTTTTGTTGACATTTAATTCTCCCCTATTTTGCTATAAGAGTAAATCATATTTTATGAAAACTTTTAGAAGATATTTTCAAATGTGATTTTATGTGGACTTTGAAAGATAAGTCTAAATTTTATTTTTTTCTTTGGACAACAATTACTCTATAAAGCAAAAAATATCTTTATTCTTTTAATAGACATGTCAGAAGTAAGTTTATTTGCAACAACAATAAATAGATTTTTTTTGTAAGTTCTCTATTTTATTAGAGACTTGATTTTATTGCAGCAGCAATTATTTGTAATCGATTGATATGTTAAGCAATGATTGCTTCAGATAATCATGTAAGAGTTTAGAGAAGCTCTTTGAGGTTTGTATGTAGTCCCAATTGCTGCAAGTTTATATTTCTTTGTAGAAGTTAATTTCTAGGTAATAGAAGCAAGACGAAAGCTTGTATATCTTCATCTATGTTTTGTGTTTATGCTCTTCCTATTTTGGGGTTCCTTGATTTTATTTGTTTGTTGAAACAGACCATTTCTTGTATGTTTCTACAATATAGAGTGATTCTATATTCTTTACATGGATAAGGATGTCCTCTCCTTTAACGAGAGGCCAACTACAGTTTAGTACTTTTTAGTTTTGCATTTTAAATGGAATTCAAATTACAGAAATGCATTTTAGTTTTGTCTTTTGTGAATACTGTACTTTGTTATACATATTAATAGTAAAGGTCTCTATTCATCAAAATTTTTTTTTACAGAAATCAGATTTCAACAAGAAACTGGTCAATCTACATTACAGACTGATTGGTCTCTTCTTTAACCAATGGTGTAAATAATATTTGTTAATAGTTAATTCCTAGGTTAAAAGTGTTAAATAGTAAAGATGAATAACTTTTTCCATGTTAATTTATCTTAATTTGTCAAAGGTTATGATGACTTTTTTTATCATTACTTAACCATCATTATTTCTTTCCTTACTTTACTTAGATGTATTAATAATCATTGTTCTATATATTAACACATAGAAAATATAGTTGTTGAATTGATAGAAAGTAGAGTAAAAATATTCAAATAGTGGAGGTAAGGAAATCAAACATTTTTATGAGAATGAAAAATAGTGAAGCATTAAGTTTGGAACTAGGGTTTATGAAGAAAGGTTCACATGAAAGGGAATTGAAAAAATGGGTTCATGATCCTTCTATTAAAGTATATTTAGGACCATTAAGTTTTAAAACTGTGGATCTTCACACACATGCAGTCTTGCTACAATATGGAGTGAAGAGGTCTCTCTTTACAAACTCCTAAAATTAGTCTACTACAATTTGGTATGTGCACTTTATTTCAACAATCTTCTTTCTGGAAAGAGTTTTGTTATTGCATTTGAAGCTAACTGTTTTAAAGAAAAGATGCTTTCCAAATCTTTTTATTTGTTTATAGAAACTTGTTGTAGGTTTTTCCATGGAAACCCTTGCTTAAGATTTCTTATGGTTTTTCTACTTGGACTCCTTTTCTGATACTTTTTATCTCACTTTGAACTAAATTTCACAAATCTTTCAATAGTAAAATTGGTTGGTAACTCTTTTGGTATCTGCATCATATAAATTCTTCTAAAAAGGGTTTCTTATATGTTAAAATCCATGCTCTTACTAATAATAAGGACCCTATTCTGTGTTCAGTAAATCTTACGTCTATTAATGGTAAATGACAAAAATGTTTAGTCTAAGATGATTCTTAAATTTGAAATTATCGATTCTTGTAGATTCAGCCACTTTTTTCTAAACATTTATCTATTCTACTCTTGAAAATTGCACTATTTGAGAAAATGAAACCCTTAGGAAAAGCTAGGGAGGAAACCCTCTTGTCACCACAAGATCGCAAAAAAAAAATTCCTCTTCCCCAAAATGGTCTTTAAAAGATTCTTTTATACCCCTAAAGCTTAAAACATAGAAAATGATTCCCAAGTTATTTACAAAGTAGAAATTTGTCAAATTCTAGAGAAAAAAATCAATGATTTACAAGAAGGTGCCCTTTTGGACGACCCTTCCTCCAAGGAAGACAAAATAAATCCGCAAGAGATTGTGTTTATTTTTGAAAGTGTGATCTCATCTTCCTCCACTCGGGGTTTAGGTGGAGGCATTTATTTTGATTAGTCTTTGTTTAAGCCACTCCAATAAATACCTCTTTCTTCAAAAGCTCCTTGAATAGATGAATTATCCTTCCACTTCTTATGGAAAATCCTTTTTATCCATCCTTACAATTGGAAACTATAGATGTGGAAAATGCTATTAGCTCTCTAGATGAGAATGTCATAATATTGGCTCAAAACCTCAATTAGAAATAAAATTTAGATCTATCACTAGAGTTGGCGAATCAAGTTATTAATGAGGTAAATAAGGATCTTAATTTATTTAAAATTTTAATTTCTCGATTAGATATGGTTGAACCCGCCTCTTCTTCCTCTACCCTTAATATGAGGGGAGTAAAATCCAAACATTATAAAACCCTTTTAAAAATCAATGGTGAAATTCATATAACTATTCTCGGCTTTCTATTTGAACAAAACAGACATTTCGACCCTCCTAATACAATGTCTTCAACAAACCCTCCTAACACAATATCTTCAACAACTAAAAGGAAAATTTGTAACTTGAGTTTAATCTTGAGATTCGTCAAAATAAAACTCAAACAAAGAGGGGAGAAAGTGTCTCTTGTTGAGGCCAATGAGGGTATTATCATTAAATATTAAGGGCTTAAACACTCCTACCAAAAAATACTTAATCAAGTGTCGATTGGAGATCTTGATTTTGACATTCTTTTTCTTCAAAAAACAAAGTTTAATAAAGTTACTACTATTTCTTTTTTGAATCTTGGATAAATTGGAAATACCTTTATCTTCTTTCTAAAGGAGTGTCAGGTAGCTAAGCTACCTTATGTAGAAATAATAGTATAGATATTAATTGTGTCTCTTCATTCAGTAATTATTTTTTTTATTTTTGTTAATTGTGAAGTATCTAAACTAAAATATTTGTTGTTCAACATATATGGACCTACTAGCTCCTTAGATAAGAAAAGTCTTTAGAAACTATTATCTCTTATTATTAGGCCTCTTTCAAATGCCGAGATTATACTTATAGGTGACTTTAATTTTTTTCTTAATGACACAAAGAAAGTTGGGTGTATCATTCTTCTAAAGAGTTATAGCAGATTTGAATTTTATTATTATTTTCAATAACCACATGGATTGCTTGTATAAAAAAGGCTTGTACACTTGGACTAAAAAGTGGAAGGGTTTCTTCCAAATTAAATAAATATTAGATTTATTTATCATTTCTAATAATTTTTTGTCTTCAAATTAGGATTTTTATCTACAATTTTAACTAATTAGGGCTCAAGCCACTTTTGAATACTATTCTCTATCTTTGACAAAAGAAAACCATAAAAATCCACATTAAAATTTTAACCTAGGTGGTTCAGAGATTTTATCTTCATCGCAATGTTGAATTATTGTAGGGACACGTACCCTTTCTTTAAGAGCTCTCTTATATGTTTACGTTGGCAAAAAAAAACATTTTCTAAGAAAAAAAATTAAATAATAGAACTCTCTCCTCTTTAAGAAATTTTTTTTTTTTTAATAAGGAGTTTAAAAAGAATTCTTTGATCTAAAGAGATAATTATCCATCATGGAATTGACCATAATAGCTTTATACTAGAAATATCCCTCAAAATGGAGCATGAAGAGCCAATTATTCAAGAATAGTTGTATTTGAAACAAAATTCTTGAGAAATTTAGTTAATGGAAGATAGGATACAAACACAAGACTTCTTTCTCCCTCCACTAAATAAAGATAATAGATTAAAATATATTCACAATGTTAATAGCTCTTTGTTAGAAGAATGTTTAGAGATTGAGAAAGAAGGGATTTAATTGATATAATTAATTGAGGGTCCTAAAGGACGATTATATGAACAAGAGATAATAAATCCCTCATGAAAACATTACATCACCACACTTAAAAGAAGTGGTCTATTCTTTTCTCGAGATGGGTTTACTACCATATTTTCTCAAAAAGTAATGAGATTTCTTGTGTAAATACCCACTTCTAGTCCTAGAGGAAACATAGGGAAATATAATTAATTGAGGGTCCTAAAGGACTATTATATGAATAAGAGATAACAAATCCCTCATGAAAACTTTACATTACCACACTTAAAATAAGTGGTCTTTTCTTTTCTCGAGATGGGTTTACTACCATATTTTCTCAAAAAGTAATGAGATTTCTTGTGTTAATACCCACTTCTAGTCCTACAGGAAGCATAGGGAGATATAATAGCCTTGGTTCCTAAGGTGAATTCTACCCATTCATTTCTATCCAATTTTATTTTTTAACACTATTTATAAGATCTTTTCCAAGGTAATTGCTATGTGTACGTAAAATATCATCACCTCCATTATTTTAGATGATAGAGTATTTTTTTATTGAGAAGGGAAACTTTGGATAGAGCATCAATGCCCATGATATTTTACATTCTATTTACGAAGAAAACGTAATCACAATTATGATAAATAACATATGGAAAAATATTATGACATAGGTAATTGGTTGTTTTTGTTTTGATTAAGTTCAAAAGGGAAAGAGTCGGAATCGATCAAAATAAAATCAAGTCAAAACAACATAAACAAGGAAATTCACAAGAAGTGAATTCTAAATGTGTATGTACAGGATCATGGTATGCCAAAAAGTGGCGATGTGAAAAAGAAGTCTTGATTGGTAGACTGATTGAAAAATAGCTATAAATTTCAAATGGTATATCATTTTTTAAATCTGAAATATTTTTCACATTCTACGCTTTGCCTACTACAAGAAAAACATAAAAAGAATTCAATTTGATGAAGTTTAGACTAAGTTAAGGTGGTCAGACACAAGAGTTTTTATATTCTAGAAAAGTTGTAGAAGAAAATTCATAATTAATTATTTACTTGGAAACAAATTACAAAAAAATATGTATCACAACCGGACATTAATCTACTACTTACATCTAGAATCTAGTAAAAAAATATTATCATTTGATTGTGTTTAAGGTGGTCAGACATACGCCTACTTCTTATCTTTTTAGTCCTAATTGATAGATTGATTAAAAAATAACTATAAATTTTAAATGGTATAACATTTTTGAAATCCAAAACATGGGTCACATTCTATGCTTTTCCTACTACAATTAAAAACTAAAAATAATTCAATTTGATGAATTTTAGACTAAGTTAAGGTGGTCAGACACGAGAATTTTTATATTCTGGAAAATTTGTAGTAGAAAAATCATAATAAATTATTTACTTGGAAAAAAATTACAAAGAAATATGCATCACATCCAAACATGAGTCTACTACTTATATCTAGAATCTTGTAAAAAATTATTATCATTTGATTGTGTTTAAGGTGGTCAGAGATACACCTTCTTCTTATCTTTTTCTTAAAATTTTCATACTACTAAATTTAAATTTGAAATTTCACCATATAGTATATTGTTTTTTAAAAGAACAGATAGTAGCTTAGAAACTAGATTCAATTTGCTACAGATTCTCTTCTTACACATTTTTTATATAATATTGATAACTTGTCCAAAAATTTTGGTCAACTTTCCTAACCCTGATTTTCAGAATTTTCATTGCCACTTAAGGCCTAGTTTGGCATACCATGATCCCGCACATACCCAAATAGAGTCCCAAAATAAAAATGGCCAATAAAAAGTAGCAAAAATACCACTAATAAAACTAAGCAGAGTCTAGAGACTAAAAAGAGAAAAAAAAATTGAAGGAAGTTGAGCTTCCTTAAGTTCCTTGTTCATCTCTTTAAAAGTGGAAATGAAGGAATACTTCCTACTTTAGCACATAGTGTTAATAATAAGTCCTATTTTAGACATATAAGGACCCTCAATCTTCTACTTGGTGGTAATCATCTAGATCTCAATAGGTCCATCTTTAGCCAAAACGTGTCCCTCTTTTATCTTCTGAGTGGTAATCATATTGGTCTCCTCCAACTTCCGTCTTTTTTCCTTCCACTTCTCTAACTCTTCTTCAAGGGTATCAAAAGAAGAGATCATTATGTTCATCATGTCCTTACTGCATTAGACCACCACAACCAGTTAACTAGTTTTTATTAGCTTTAACATTCCCTAATGTCCTTTGTTAGGAATAAGGTGTCTCAACCTTGGATAATTCCTCTTCTTATTATTTGTTTTGTAAAATGTTTTTCTTGCAAATAATGTAATTAAGTGTGAGTATACATGTCTAGTTGGCATGTTGATGTGTCACTCCACTTGATGTGTCGGCATCTTGAATTATGTGTAAGGAGATCATGGCTGAAATGGTTATGATGGATTCTTATGACATGTAAGAGCTATTTCTAGAAGATTCAATGATGGGTGAAGACATGCAAGACATGTGGCAACTGATAAAGTTGAGTACTATACACTGATTCCTATTTTCTTGGAGAATGGTAAAACCCTAATATGACTATCTTTGGAAGTTGCCCTAAAAAGGAAAGCAAATGATATAAGCATTTTTTAGGGTTACAGACTAGAATAGGAAAATAGTGTATTGTTGGTATGATCTGGTGCTACTGGATTTGTCTTTGAGTGTCGATAGTCTCTTGAAAGAACTTGCATTGCAAGTGTGTTGTAACCGTTGTGTTGAAGATAATACATTGTGCAGGTTTTGGAGTGCTGGGGTTTTTTACCGAAAGTTTTTCCCCAGGGTAAATCATTGTGTCATTCTCTATTTTTTGTATCCATGGTATATGGATGCAATATCATTGTTAAAGTATTTAATGAATCTGAAATTGTAAGGATTTAAAATAATTTGCACAATACTTTCCTTTAGAGATTAGTGTAGGAAGCTGTTTCCACACCTGAGTTTCCTTACATCCTTAACATTTCCTATTTATCCTAATCTAAGGGGATGAGGAATTTTATCTCAATAATTTGATCCTACATAATGCCCTAGTTGTCCAATTTTTGAGCCATCTCTTGTCTTAGAATAACTGACAAGGGGGTGAATTTTTTAGCTCCCAATTATCTTATAGTCCCAAATTTCTCTAAATGTATATAAAAAACAAATTCAAACATATAATTCAACAAGGTGAAATGTATTCTCTAATCTCAAACTTTAGTCAATAGTGTTTACCGAGTATCAGTAAATAAATACTATGACTAACGATCTAGGTCAATAAATTAATGTGTAGTGTAAAATCACAATCCACAACATTCATGCACTTTGACACATAGATTTTTAACGTGGAAATCCTGCAAAGGGAAAAACCACCTGGGAGTGGTAACCCAAAATATTTTCACTCTTCTGAAGTGAGCTCAGTGAATAGCCAACCCTGTTAAAGGTTACAATGCACACTGTTAAATGTGACCTACTTAGAGGATTTAAAAATAACATTTCTCTCTTGACCATGCATTCACTATGGGGTCAACAAGAAAAAAGTCAACATTCATTAGAATGTTAGAAAAAAGACTTTCACTATCCTACTCAGTTAACAGATTTATCTGTAACAATTTTTAAACTGATATAGTAGTGATGTGATTAAAATACAACTTTGTTTTACAAATTTTTAGATCTATGCCAAGTACATAATACCTTTGATCAATTTTTTCACTTCAGTTCATCTCACACTTCATACTTGTTCTACTCGGTAATGCTCTTTCTTCTATTTGCTTGGTGATGTTTGCAGAAAACACCTAGTTATGTTTTTAACCAGTTTGAATAGTCATGCATAAACTTGGCATGTGTGGATCATAGAATCATGTCTATTCATAATGAATCTCTTGTCTCTTATATAGACATCATATCTCATTTAATTTCCATCCTTCAAATTTTTCTGCTCAATCTCCATTGTTGATTTTGTCGCTTAAACCATTGTCGACAGTTGTGTTAAAAACATGTTTCAATCTTTGTCTTCCTATCTTCATTGAATTTTCATAACCGTTTGATCAAACTAAAAAAATTATATTTTACCTCAAAATCATGAATTGTCATCTCAGCATTCTATTCAGCCTCTATTTGGTTAAATTTCTTGGTCAATACCTTGTTGTGCCGATGATCCCTAGCTCGGTTACCATTGTGCTCTATATACACTATGCTTTGCTCGATGTTCACTATCTCTCGGTGTATACATAACTCTTCATTTACCGACTATATAAACTTTGTTTGTTTTCTAGTTCTCCAATCCATAACAAATGTTTTCAACCATAATGATACTCAAATAAGTTGACATTAATGACAATACATTAACTAATAATGTTTATCATCACATCTCCAACTCAGTTGGTTATCAACAAATGACTTCAAACATACAATCAGTTGTAGTTCATCAATCTCTCCCTTTGGCATTGATGGCAACATAATATGAAATATGCAATGTAAGAACAACATAAAACAAATAACAAATATTTTTTCTACAAATAAAACAATTCTGTAGCTCTTGCTAGCTTGAATATATAAACTGTTTCAGTATTTAAAATTCACCATGCAAACTGTCCCTGCAGTTTTGAGTTTTTTGTTCTTGAATCTCTTTGTAGATTAGATATGTCTCTCCCTTTTTCTTTTCTCCATTTAGTGGATATATATTTCGTTGATCATTCTCTCCCTTTGACAACAATTCCAAAAAGAAATATACAACTTTTCGATAGCCAAATAAAATATCTCTCATGTTCGGTGCAGTAGGTACCCTGCAGTGTACTCATATGTCTGTGTTAGTCCAGTTCAACTGTGCATCAACATGATTGATATTCTAATTTATTTTAGGTTGACGTAACCTCCTAAGAAGATTAGTTACCAATAGACAAGGGATGAACCCCTTGTCTACCTCTAAAGTACTCAAATGTATCCTTCAGTAAGGGTTTTGTGAATATGTCTGCAAGTTGTTCTTTTGATTGTACATATTCTAGTATCACTTGTTTATTTTGTACTTGTTCCCTCAAGTAGTGATATTTGATAGATATGTTCTTTTTTTGGCGTGCATCACAAGATTCTTTGAAATATTTATAACACTTGTATTATCACAATAAATTATCAATGGGTCAATGATCTCTTCATTCATCCCTTTCAATAGTTGTTCGATCCACGCATGTTCAAACAGTTTCCAGCAACAACAACATACTTTGCTTCTGGACTTGACTGAGATATGGATCCTTGCTTCTTTCTTATCCAAGTAACTTATCTTTCTCCAATAAAGAATACTCCACTTGTAGTGCTCTTTCTATCAACTACATTCCCAGCCCAATTAGCATCAGTATAAACATTAAATTCAAAATTTCCTTCTCTTTTGTACCAAATTCCATAGTCATTAGTATTCTTCAGATATCTAAATTTTTTTTTTATAGAAGTCATATGTGATTATCTGGGAATAACAAAAAATATTGCAACTATTCCATCTGTGTGTGCTATGTTAGGTCTTGTGTGTAAAACATACATCAATTTATGAATCATAGATTTGTATAAAGTTTGATTTACTTCAGGTTTCTTGTCTTATTTTATCAATTTGAATCATGTCACCATTGTTTTGATTAGTTTTGATTCTTCCCTTCTTAATGTCTTTAGTATTTCCTTGATGTATTTTGATTGAGTAATATAGATACCCATAGTCTGTTGTAAATTTGCAATCCAAGAAAAAAATTGATCTCTCCAAATATTGACATTTCAAATTCTTTCCTCATTTCATCAGCAAATGAAGTGCATAGGTTATCATTACCTCCAAATATAATATCATCAACAAATATTTCAGAAATAAGGGTCTTATCATCATTTCATCCTTTCAAATACAAATTATTGTTATCACTTGTTCTAATCAATCTAATACTTATAAGATAAGAATGTAATCTTTCATACCATGTTTTCGGTGCTTGTTTCAATCCATAGAAAGCTTTATGTAACTTACATACCATGTCTGTCTGATCAGGATCAACAAATCCTTCAAGTTTTTCAATGTATACCTCTTCTTCTAGTATTCCTTTCAAAAATGTAGACTTCAGATCCATCTGATATTCCTTGAATCCTTTATATGCAGCGTAAGAAAGAAATATTCTTACTCCTTCAAGTCTAGCAATGGGTGATAATTTTTCTCTATAGTCAATTCCTTCTTCTTGTGCATATCCTTTGCAAACTAATCTGGCTTTATTTCTGGTTACATCCCTATCTTCATTCAATTTGTTTCAGAATATCCATTTGGTGCCAATGACATTTGTATCACTCAATCTCGATACTAATGTCCATGTCCTATTTTTCTATATCTGCTCATTTTCCTCATTCATAGCATTATTCCATTCTTCATTTTTTAATGCATCTTTAACGTTCTCATGCTCAAATTCACAAATTAAATAAGTGTTGTCTCTCAACTTACTTCTTTTTATCATGCCTGCTCTTTTATCTCCAATAATCTGATTTTGTGGACGATGGTTTCTCACATATTTAGCAAGTATAGGTTCAACTCTTCATTCTTCATTGACTTCTCCTATAGGTTCACTGTGTTCTGGTTCACGATCTTCAGTTTTAGTATTTTCTTGATTCTCGGTCTATGCTATCTATTGTCTAGTGACATTACCCTGTTGCATGGTAATTACAGGAATCTACATCGTTTTAGTATCAGGTTCTTCCATACAGACAAATCTACTACAATCTTCTAGTTCTTTCATGTTGTTCTCATCATTTTTCTCAGCAAATTCATCAACTTTCACATTTGCACTTTCAATAATTTTGTTAGATGTCTTGTTCAAACATTTGTAAGCTTTACTCCTAGTAGAATATCCAAGAAATATTCCTTCATCACTTTTTGAATCAAATTTACCATTTCAATCATCTTTCATAATATAAAACTGACTACCAAATATTCTAAAATAGCTCACATTAGGTGTATAACCATCCCATAGCTCATAAGGTGTTTTGTTTGTATATTTCTTCAGTTGTACTCGGTTGAGTGTGTAAATAGTTCTGCTGACTGCTTCTCTCCAGTATGTTTGTGCAACACTCTTTTCAATCATCAGTGTTCTGGAACAATCTACAATTGATCTATTTCTTCTTTCAACAATTTCATTCTGTTATGGTGTCCTCGGTGAAGAAACATGTCTTTTGATTCCATAATCATTACAAAAATTAGTGAACTCATCATAAATAAATTCACCTCCTCTATTAGATCTCAAACACTTCAAATCTCTACTAGTTTCTTTTTCCGCTTTAGCTTTGTACCAGTTAAACATCTTAAATGATTCAGATTTTTATTTTAGGAACATGATAGTCATCACCCTAGAGTAGTCATCAACAAATAAAATAAAGTGTATGTCCCCATAATAGCTCTGTATTATCATTGGTCCACATAGGTTTTATGAACTAACTCCATAATATCATTAGATGAAAAATTCTTTCTCTTAAAACTAGATTTTGACATCTTTCCCATTTGACAATTTTTGCACATTACATGGTTTGGTTCAGATAAGCTTGGTAAGCCTCTAACTTTTGTTTTCTTGCTAATCTTAACCATGTTGTCAAAATTTACATGACAAATCCTTTTATGCCATAACCACATATCTTAATTTTTTTCCAATAAGCAAGTAGTTTCACCTATTTTAAGGTAGAATAGGTTACCTTTAGATTGTTCCCTAGTGTTGATCAACTTTCCAGTTCCATCATAGATTCTAGCTTTTCTATTTTCAACTAAATCATCTTTCAAAGCTAAAACACTGTCTCAATATACTCATGACTGTTAGAACCATTGTCATTATCTTTATCTTTAGCAATGTAACAAGCCTTCTTTTCTTTATCTTTGTAATCTTGGTTATCTCTTCTCTCATACTGTCAGTTGCTTCTATAGTCTTGGTCATCCTTTCTGTCATTAGATCTATCATTTCTTTCATAATTATTTCTGTTAGGGCATCTTGTAGCAAAATAGCCAATCTCTTTACAGTTAAATCATATCAAAGGTAGTTTACCTTTATATCTTCCTTTACCTAATTGCAATCTTCTAGCCATTAAAGATTCAAGTTCATCAAGTTCCTTGCCCTCACTATCACTCTCACTACTATTTGTAATTAAGTATTTCCTACTAGATTTAACAATTGTTACCTCTCCTAGATAAAGTTATTAACCCCAACCAGAAGGGCTTTGTTCCAGGAAGGCAAATCCTTGATGCAGCTATCACTACCCATGAAATCATTCACTCGATCGATAGAGGTAATAATGTTGGCATGAAACTAAAATTTGATATCTCTAAGGTGTATGATAAGGTGATTTGGAAATTCTTGTATGGTGTTCTAAATAAGCTTGGCTTTAATGAAAATTTCATTAGAATTGTCAAGGTAGCGGTTGAAATTGTTGAATTTGTAGTTCTAGTTAATGGTTCTCCTTGGGGGTCCTTTAATCCAGAGAGGGGATTGCACCAAGGTGACCCCCTTTCCCCTTATTTGTTCCTCCTACTGGCTGAGGTGCTGGCCCATAATCTATTGAGGCTAGAGGCTTCTGGCCACATTGCTGGATTCAAACTGGCCTCCACTCTTCCTCTGAAAGTCATCCAACAATTTGTGGATGACACGTTTCTTTTTGGGAAGGCTTGCATCAGAGAAGCAAGAGCTTGGAAATATTTTCTGAATGTTTATGCAGAGGCCTCGGTTCAGGTGATTAATTACAGTAAAAGAAAAATTTACTTCTTTAATTCTGATCAAAGAACCCAGTTGAAAATTATAGATTGTATTGGGTGTAAGGGTGGTATACTCCCCGACACTTATCTCGGGCTCCCTCTCACTGTTAAGGAAGTCTCTGACCCTTTCTAGAACTCTATACTTGAAATAATGTAAAAAAAATTGGCTGGATGGAAAGGCAAGGTACTAAGTAATATGGGAAAGCTTCAACTTCTGGCAGTGGCCCTCCAAGGAATACCGGTTTACTTTCTATCTCTTTTCAAAATCAATGACAGAACTGCTGAGAAACTGGAAAAAATCCAAAGGAACTTCCTATGGTCTGAAATAGAGGAAAAGACTAAAATGAACCTAATTAGCTGGGAAATAGTGTGCCAACCCAAGAAGATGGGAGGACTAGGTGTGAGAAAAATAAAAGATCTTAACAAGGCGCTAATTACCAAACTTGGGTGACAACTCTTTAAAGGTAACTCGGGGTGGTGTAGAATTCTGAAGGCCAAATACTTCTTAAATGACCAATTTCCCACGAGTCAAAGCTACCCCACTGGGTCTAAATTCTGGAATTTCATGGTGAAAAGTAAAGGTTCCCTCCCCAGAGGCTTAAAATGGGTGGTTGGTGACAAAAAGCAGATAAATATCTGGGAGGACTGGCGGGTAGGAGATAAACCTCTCAGTAAAAATAATCTTTGTCTCCTCAGAGATCGTTTGACTTCTCACTTTGGAGACAAAGTCAGTGACTACATTTCTCAGGATAAGAAATGAAAGAACCTTGCTAATGCTTATCATGACTAGGAACATATCCCAAACCACACTATGGAACTTCAGAAAATGATTGCTATGATTAGGATCCCCTTCTCTCAAATTGTTGACAAGGCAGTGTGGTGCCACAGCAAATTGGGGGAGCTCACGGTCAAATCTGCATACCATGCTAACATTAAGGCCCTTGTCGATGAGTTGAGTTGGGGAAAGGTGTGGCTCCCCCAGCTCATTCCCAAAATCAATTTCTCCTGCTGGACCGCTCTTCACAGGAAAGTCCTTACGTTAGACAACCTCCAGAAATGGGGGGTTCAGCTGGTTAACAGGTGTGCTCTTTGTAAAATGTAGGCAGAATCAATAAACCATATTCTTATTCATTGCCCCTATGCTTCTGAGGTGTGGGAAAAAATTATGAGTAAAATGAAGTTGGACTGGGTCTTTTTGGAGCACTTAGACCAATTCATTAATAACTGGGGTCAAATTGATGAGCATCCTCTTATTCAAATCCTTTGGAGATTATTAGCCTCGCATGTTTGCTGGGGTCTATGGAAGGAATGAAACAACCAGATTTTCAGAGGAGAAGACAATAATGTTGAAGGTACAGTGTGGTTGATTGTGAACCTGCTGAAGGAAAATTTGGATACCTACCGCTGGAAAACCCCCCCGCCCCCCCAGGGACTAGAGTGTATGATAGCCAAGGAATGGGCTCTTCCCACTTCATTCTATGTGATGGAAAATTCCAAAATTTTGAAAAGACTAAACACTAAATGGTCTCCCCCGGAGGAAAACATAACTAAGCTAAACTTTGATGGGGCTGCCTCTAATGGCATTGCTGCTGGAGGTGGTATTCTTCATGATCATAATGGTCACCTTATCCTGGCCTATGCGGTCCACCTTGGAATGGGATCTAACAATTTGGCTAAGATTTATGCCCTCCTATGGGGTCTCAAGGTGGCATCTGATATAGGGATTAAAAGATTAATCATAGACGGTGATTTTAAAATTGTTATCGAGCTGGTTAAAGGGAACTATAATACTGGCTGGATTTTGGCAAATGTGCTACATGACATCTGTTCACTGCTCCCTAGGTTCCAAGAATTCTTCCTTCAACACATTTATCATGAAGGCAATGCAGTGGCAGACATGCTGGAAACCGTGGTTTTTGCGATGGATAACTTGAGATGTTGGAGAAACTTAAACTCCCTTCCAAAACATGTTATTCAGCTTGTGGAAAAAGAAAGAAAATTTAATAATATCTGAAAAGGGTGATGTTTATTGGTCGAATAAGTCAGCGGGGGAATTTCATGAGGCATCGCATCGTTTCAAATTTTATAAGAGATATGGGGTGTGTTAATATTAATTATTGTCAGCTTGAAAGACGGGACATCAAAGCCATTTTTAGAAAGAGTGCGAGCTTTTTCAAATTAATAGAAGATGTGGAGCTTAACATGCACAAGGGAAAGAATGAAATGACTGATGGGATTAATTACAACATCAAGCCTTTATAGCCTTTAAGGTGAAATTATATCTCGATATGCAAAGCTATTCGCTCATATCGGAAAACCATGTGAATAGTACGGGCCTTCTTTGTGAGCAAGCAAATATTTTTACCACCTAGTTTTGTGGTTGGAGACAAAAGTGCTACATTTTCTGGGTTTTTTTCTTAGCTCTGGTTAGGGTTGTGCTAAAAAAAGGAAGGGAAGGTGGGATGTCGGTTAAGACTAAGGAGGAAGACTTGCCTGAATACAACTTGGAGATGGGCGGAGACATGGTATGGGTGGAACCCGCTAGGATCGAGGATGAATTAATAAAAAATCTATGCGTGCTTAACTACCTCAAGGAGGGTGGTTTCTTCCCTTTCATGAAGGCTATGGGTGGCAGTGATGAACTTGTCTCTCTGCAGCTAGTGAAAACTTAGGATGAGTGTAAAGTAACTATCAATGGAATAACATTTGAGATTAATGAGGAGGTGATCACACAAGCCATAGTTCTCTCCACAGAGGGGAAAAAATGGAAGAAGATCACCAAAAGCCATGATGACACCCATATGAAATAGTTCTCTAAAAAAGTGGAGATTCCTGAATGCTTTAGGGGAGGATTCAACAGATTATCACTCCCCGACCCATGGGATGATTTGTACCTCATCTTGATGAAGCACATCACTCTTGAAGGTCACTTTAGCACCTATTACAACTACCATTTTCCTCTCCTCAACCATTTCAGGTACAATGATTACATATCCTTTCCATTTTTCCTGCTCCATTCTATGGAAGCATCTATTCTTAATGTTAGAGAAAAAATGAAAACTAGGTAGAATGATTGTATCCTCCATTAGGGCTTAATGTTTTGCCTTTACAATTTCCACTTAGCCCTCTGCCCGCCTAGGACTGTTTCTCTACTTATCCCCACACAACACTCTGCGAACCCTAATGAGCTTCAAGTCACGCTCTGCAACCCCACGACTTCCTCCAAAACCCCGTTCTCCAAGAAAAATAAATAGAGCTCTGCTGACGGTGACCAAATCACCATTGATTCTAAAGGTGAGGAGGAGGAGAATGATAGCAGATGGAGATCTAACAGACTAGCCACTAAAACTAGATACAAGCAAAAAGCGGTGAGAAAGAGGTGTACTGAAGAGGAAGAAGAGGAAGAAGATTTGGAGGAAGAAGATATCAAGCAGGTTACTAGGGGAATTCTAAAATGGGAAAGAAAATTAAGGTCAAGGAGAAGACCAAGGAAAAAAAGAAGCAAAGCCCTGTTGTGGAGGGATTTGTGAATAGCCATGACTCTCATGTCTCGGCCAGTTTTGGTCTCCCTGCCTACGACCTATCCAACAGAAAACTCTTTGAGGAGAAGAAAGAGGATTCCCTGCTCCTAAACCCACAGTCCCCTGGCCCTCAGGTGGTTATAAACATTACCCCAAAGGACCCAAAAAAAATAGAGGTTAAACTGCCTGCTGCTGTGAGTGACACCCCCTTTAGCAATGCTGGTCCTCAGGAGTTGTTGTCTATCCCCAAGGTGGAGATAAAGGAAATAAGAGTAGAAATTAATAATCTTAGGTAAAGCTTCAATAGAATTGCAGATTTTGCGATGAAGGTAATGCACGCGGCTACCACCACTCTCCAACTCCTTCACATGGAGAAATTGAACCCGGGAGGTGAATGTAAGGAGGAAAAACTATACCAATTAAAAGACAGGGAAGGTAACCCCAATTAGCCCCCTCCTTTTTGTCTATGGTGAAACTTTTTGACTGGACTCTCCGGATGGGTGTGGTTGGCCTTTTTGATCTCTGTGTTAATTCTAGATTATGCTATTTGGTGTTTTCTACTGTTAATGTTAATTACTACCACAGGCTAGTTACCAACCTCATGGTGAGGTTGGGGCCTGTGAAGACTATGAGACTAGTTTTTACTTTCAATTTCTACTTTCCATTGTTTGTTACTATTAATATTAACTTTACTATTAATCACTACCACAGGCTGGTTACCAACCTCATGGTGAGGTTGGGGCCTGTTAAGACTTCCAGGCTGGTTACCAGCTCTGTGTTGGAGCTGGGGCCTATTGATTTTCTTTCTTGGTTTTTGGTTTTCAAAATTGGCATAGGCTGAGGGTTTGCTGTGGGTGGTTTGCTAGTTTTCGGCACTCTTCGTGCTAGTTTTTTTTTGGGTCAGCCCCCAGTTTTGGCTGCTTTTTTAAATCAAAAACAATTTTCAAAGTGGACATAAATGTGGATTCCATAGATGGTACAATATTTTTGTCAAAATTATTCAGCTCAAAAGAAATCAATCTTCCATCAAGACTATCAACAGTTATATTATTTCCAGGTCCTGCCCTCATTTCATGTATTATAGAGATTCTTATAGAATAAATAGGCAATAAAGTTCTAAGAATCTTACTCATAATAGTTTCTTCATAAATAGTTCTACCTGCTCCTCGAATAACATTCACAACTTCCTTAAGTTGGGTAATGTACTGTGTTATGTTATCTCCTTCCTTCATTCTCATATCATCAAACTTTCCTTGAAGACATTTATCTTTGGCTCTCAGTACATTGGCATCTCCTCCATAAACTAGTGTAAGTTGGTCCCACATCTTCTTGGCAGTTGTACACATTTTTATGTCCTCAAATTCTGCATCAGTAAGTGAAGAAGCAATCTCCACCATGATAAGGTTGTGTTCATGTTTTTCTTTCATCTGATTAACAATCAAAGGTCCAGTAGGTAGAATGAATTCATTATCCAGATAATCTGCAATGTTTTGTCAAATTCCTGATAGGTGTAGTTTCATTCTACTTTTCCATGTCGGAAAGTTATCCTTGTTCATCTCTGGTGTGTCTCTCTTATACATCTTGTGATCTTTAGCTTAGGTCCTTCAAAAATCTTCTTCTAAGCATTATATGCTCTGATACCAATTTTTAGAATAACTGAGAGGGGGGGGGGGGTGAATGTGTTAGCTCCCAATTATCCTACAATCCCAAATTCCTCTAGATGTATATAAAAAACTAATTCTAACATATAATTCAACTCGGTGAAATGTATTTTGTATCTCAAACTTTACTCAATAGTGTTTACCGAGTATCAACAAATTAATACTGTGATTATCAATCTAGGTCAATAAAGTAAGGTGTAGAGTGAAAAAAATAATCCACAACATTCATGCACATTGACACATATATTATTAACATGGAAACCCTGCTAAGGGAAAAACCACCTACGAGCGGTAACCCAAAATATTTTAATCTTCTGAAGTGTGCTTGATGAAGAGCAAATCATGTTAAAGGTTACAATGCACCCTATTAAATGTGACCTAGTTAAAGGATTTAAAACTAACTATTCTCTCTTGACCATGCATTCACTATGGGGTCAACAAGAAAACACTCAACATTCATTAGAATGTCATAATAAAGACTTTCACTGTCCTACTTGGTTAAGACATTTATCTGTAACAATGGTTAAACTTATACAGTAGTGATCTAATTCAAATACAACTCTATTTTACAGATTTTCACATCTATGCTAAGTACATAATACCTTTGATCAATTTGTTCACTTCAGTTCATCTCACACTTCATACTTGTTCTTCTCGGTAATGCTCTTTCTTCTGCTTGCTCGATGATGTCTACAGAAAATTCTCGACTCTGTCTTTAACCAATTTGATCAATCATGCATAAAATTGGCATGTGCAAATCATAGCATCATGTATATTCATAATGAATCTCTTGTCTGTATATAGACATCATATCTTTGTTGTTCGATCTTCATTGAATTTTCATAACCGTTTGATCAAAATAACAAAGTTTATCTTTTACGTCAAAATCATCAATTGTCGGCTCAACATTCTAGTTGGACTCAGTTTTATTAAATCATTTGGTCAATACCTTATTGTGTTTGCAATCCCTACCTTGGTTATCATAGTGCTCGGTATACACTATTCTTTGCTCGGTGTTCTCATTTTCTCGGTGTATACAGAACTCTTTATTTACTGACCACATAAACTTTTTTTGTTCAAGTTGTCCAATCCATAAAAAATGTTTTAAACCCTAATGATACTCAAATTATTTGACATCAACGACAATACATTAACTGATAATGTTTTTCATCACATCTTCAGCTCAGTTGATTATCAACAAATGAATTCAAACATACAATCAGTAGTAGTTCATCACTCTTGTGCAATATCCAAGAAACTAGTGTCCATCTTGGTATTGGACCAATCACTAGCTTTGGCTTCAGCCTTAGTAATGACTTCCAAGCTATTAATTTTATTTATTTTAGTGTCTATCTGGGCAATTAGCCATTTGATTATTATTATTATTCTTTTATGGAAATATGTAGAAATCAAAATAATTTGTAGCGGTCCACTTATAGAACTAAGTCCATCAACAATTTAGAACTTAACTAGATGGCTAAACCACAAACCAAACTAATACCCTGATGCAGTCAAGCTCAGAGGGTCTAAGAATGCACTGTCCAAATTTGCAGCCAAACAACACTCACAATGGAAACAACAACACAACAAAATATATCAATATCAACATATATTATCTCATAATTCCAATTACATGAAACATGTCAGGCTATAAAACCTTCCCAGTTAGGGCCTAAACATTAACAATTTCAATAAGATTTTGCAGGATCCAACTTCACCAGTCAACCCTACAACTATGTGGAAGAAACAAGATCTAAACTTGTTCTCACAAGACACCAACCAATCTTACAAGTTTCTATCTTACCCACTTACTACTGTGTACTATCAACTCTCTATTTTTAAATGATACCCACATACACCTTTTATACAAAAAAATCCACAAGTTAGCTTGCAAACAAATATTAAATGACAGTCGACCACTGTAATCTATGATGAACATATATTAAATGCACCAGTCAGATGAAAATAACCAGCAAATACATAGAAGAAAACACCAACTCAAATTTAGGTCCACACAAGATATAATGCATTAAATCCACACGGCTCTAAACTTATCACAATCCCAATGAACCCTGCAAGTCATGAATGCAATGTCCAATGCCTACTGAATCCAAAAAATCCAATCGGTGAACTCCAACAACCAAGACCCCAAGTTGGTACTGAGCACAAGCAAAGCCACAAAGCCCATTCGGTAAAGAAATGATGCCAATAGTACTGAGCCAGACATTACCAAGCCAAATACCACCAAAACATAGAACACCTCTAAGTTCAGTCACTACCAAGCAATGTAGCACCAAATACCACCAAGTCTAGTCACCGAGTCCATCGATGAAGGAGCACATCTTCCAATAGAGAACTACCACCAAAGTGACCAAGCACCTCAGGTCTCCAACTGAGTTTACTACTAAAACTAAATCAAACCAAAACATATTTTTGTTGACACAAGATTGCAAACTACCCTAGGATGCTCCTGCATCAAAAACCCCAGGTGCAAAAAAAGATGTTCTTAGTAGCTTGACAAACATCTTCAGGGATTCAACATATAGATCCCAAACTTATTCTTGATATACATGTCCTCCAAGTCCTCAACCGACACACCCTTCCCTCTGTTCTTCTTCTTCTTCCTCTTACTACTACCCTTTGACACACCTTCAGATCCCTAAATCTGAATGTCTGCACCAACCCCTGCAACCATCTCAAATCTGCTACCAATGCTCAAGTTCCTCCTTCCTTTGCCTTCATCCTTCAAAGGAATAAAAAAAAAAAATTGTTCATCTTTCAGGATAGTAATTGAATTTCCTTTACAATCATGGATATCCTCTCTATCATACTGCCAATCTCCCAAGTAAAACATGATAATAACTCATCTCCACAATGTAAAATTATACTTCATCTCTATAAGAACCAATGTAAAGACTCACTATGCACTATTCTTTCACCTCTACTACATGACCAACTTGTAACAAACTTGTCCTATAAGGAAAAATATGCCTCAAGTTTGTGAACTATCTCCTCAACAACTAGATTGTCATTACTTCCTCCATCAACAATCACCTTACAATATTTACCACCAAACTTGCACACAGTCCTAAAAAAGTTCATCCTCTAACAAGAATCAGCTTTCTTCAAGGGTAGAAAAGTTCTCCTAACCAAAAGAGTCACACCCTTTACCTTAGGCTCATTCTTAGTAACCTCATTCACCACAACATTTTGGTGAGTACCGACCTTCCTATATGCATGGAGAAATTCAAATGAATGATGTCCTTCTTCACCATAGTTATAACAAGTACCTTTGAATACACCTCTACCTCTCTTTATCCTTGGTTCAAAAGGTTTTGGTTCATGTTCAACTTTTGGTTTATCCTTCACCAATTGTTCTTTCTTCTCTTTTCCTTGGGAATTACCATGATGTCTTCTTTTCAACCTATCTTTTGCCTTCAATGCATACTGATAAGATATTCTACCGAGTAAATCTTCAACAGACCAATCTCATCCTAGATATTGAATCTTAGACCATTGACATAGCTTGCCACCTTTTCCTTAGAAAGTTCTCTATGCCCAGATCGAATAGTCAAATTGTAGAAGTCCTTGGTATAATCTTCCACAATCATCTCCTTTTGTTTAAAAATCTGCAATTTCTTGAACAACTTAACTTCATAGTTGGTAGGAATGAACTTAATGTTTAGCTTTGTCACCGTCAAACTCCACCGATTCATCTTCATCTCACCTTCTTCTCTGTACCTCTGTAACTCTTTCCACCATAAATAAGCATGCCCTTTCAACTTAGTTTGTTCCAACATCACTCTAAGCAGATCTTTAATATCTTCAAGCTCAAATTAGTCTTCTAACTCACTGATCCAATCAATCATATCCTCGGGTCTCAATGTACCTAAAAAATTGGACACCTCCATTCGGTAGCTTGTATTCAACCAAGCTCCAGATCTCAGCAACCGATCATATTTATCTCCTAGATTTAGCAGCTTGAAATTACTTAGCATCTTCATCATAACCATCATCCATTCTCAGACCTCTATATAATCCAGCATTTGTGATACCTTCTATGATTTCATTTTTTATTGCCACCATCTTAGATCTAAATCTTTCTGCTATCCTCACTTCCACCTCCTTAGAAAGATCTTGAATTGCCCTAGGGTCCAATCTTTTCAGAGGCATCTCTCCAGATCTTTGAAAACCCTAAGCTCCAAAAGAAATTAACTAGATCAACCTCTCTCTCACCAACCAAATGAACCTTGCTCTGATACCACTTGATGCATTCAAGCTCAGAGGGTCCAAGAATGGACTGTCGAAACTTGCAGCCAAACAACTCTCACAACAGAAACAAAAGCACAATAAGATATATCAATATCCACTTATATTATCTCAGAATTTTAATAACATGCAACATACCAGGCTGTAAGGCCTTCCTAGTTAGGGTCAAAACATTAAAAATTTCAAAAAGATCTCATAGGATCCAACTTCACTAGTCTACCCTATAGCTAAGTGGAAGAAACCAGATCTAAACTTTTTCTCACAAGTCACCAAGCAATCTTACAAGTTTCTTTCTTAACCACTTACTACTATCTTCTATCAACTCTCTCTTTTTTAAATGATACCCACATACACCTTTTATACAACACAGCCACAAGTCAGCTTGCAAAAAAATATGAAATGACAGTCGACCACTATAATCTATGATGAATAGATATTAATTGCACCAGTCAGCCCCAAATAACACCTAAATACATAGAAGAATTTACTAACTCAGATTTAGGTCCACACAATATCCAATGCATCAAATTTTCATGCCTCAGAACTCAGTACAATACCAATGACCCTCTCAAATCACAAATGCAATCTCTAATTACTGCTGAATCCACAAAAGCTAGTCGATGAACTCCAACAACCTAGACCCCAAGTCGGTACCAAGCATAAGAAAAGCCACCAAGCCCATTCAGTAAAGTAGAAATGCCAATTGTCATCGAGCCAGACATTACCAAGCCAAATACCACTGAAACATAGAACAACATCGAGTGTAAACACTACCAAGTAGTGTAGGACTGAGCACCACCAAGTCTAGTCACCCAAACCATTGGTGAAGAAGCACATCTTCCAACCAAGAACTACCACCAAGGTGACTGAGCACCTCACATCTCCAATCGAGTTTACTACTAAAACCAAATCAAACCAAAACATATTTTTGGTGACACAAGATTTCCAACTACCCTAGGATGCTCCTGCGTCATACCCAAAATGAAATTACATGCTTGGTTTATACATGAGAGAAAAAAAAGATCCATATGAAGATACAAAGATAATCTCATTGTCCAATAACATTATTAATGCACTCAGCCTTTTCATTTTCAAGGGAACCTATGGGAGGATTAATATCAGGTGGTGGACGGACAACATCATCCTCCTGACCAGCTTCAGCATCTTTCGTCTAATCTCTAATATTCTCATTCTCTTTCAGAATGTTATATTTTTTTTCCTTGGCAACTTGCAAGAGAATTTCCCTCTCCTCTTCATTAAGCATATATGTATATGTATCAAAATATGGTGCATATTAGATGTCCTCTTTGTACAAAATCATGGCTCCTTCCCGAACCAAGATAAGAAACATGTCCTTTGGAACATCAATAAAAACATACACCTATTGCATGATATAAAAATGTGTGAGTATATGATTAAATTTGGTAGGAATCCTTCTAATGTTATTGAACACATCCTCATTCCTCTTCTTCAAAAGAAACCATAGTATTTCACCAAAAAGAATCATCCAAAAAATATTAAGCTTGAGATCCAAAACTTAAAAAATTTGAGTAAGCAACTCTTTCCAAGAGGGACCAAGTCCAGCATTCGAACAGATAGGTCTATAAAAAACAAGCACCAGATAGTACAAACAATAGAACAATAAAAAAAGAGGTGTTCAAAATTTTCATGACAATTACAAATAGAGCACACAACATGGTCAAGGTGAACATAATTGAGGATAAGAACAATAAAAAGTCTTTTAAGCAGGAGGAGCCAATGAAAGAAGGCTTTCTTAGGATCCAAAGAGGGATGCCACATAAAGTCAAGAAAAAAATTGTCATCTACAAATTGACCAGCTAAGACACCAAGAGTGGTTAATCCAATTGATAATACTCATGTATCATTTTTAAGAAAATTATAAATCCATTTGGTACTGAAAATGAATAAAGAGGAACCATGCATCTATTTAACTTGCAACTGAAAAATTCTCCTTATCCAAGAATCTTCTTGGAAAGCATACTCCAATGGATTTCTCGATCAAAATGTAAGTTTTCTTTTGAGACACGGGAATCCATAGTTTATTCCTTAAATTATCCCAAGTGCCCAATCGGTTACCAACCAGAATGTCAGAAATGAGATATATTCCTTTCTTATTCCACCCTTTATAAGAGAATCTTTGAGTCAAGGTCAATGGATTTTTATAGTGATATATCCCCCACCGGACTAATTTGTCTAAGACTGAAATAAATAGGATGACCATCTAAAACATTATTGGAATAGAGTAACCACCTCACCTAAATCCAAGACTTCTACAAGGTGGAAAAGATCTTGGAACCAAACACTTTTATCTTCATATCCCCAAAAAGAATATGAAAAAATGACACATTATTCCATGTTTTACCTTTTTCAGTTGTAGACTTAGTGATATTGTTTGTGATGAAGATATTCCAAGGTTCATCCCCAATGATGTCATTCAAAATCCATTTAGAGGATAAGGAAATGCCTTGAGTTTTCAAATCCTTAATCCATAAACCATCGATATTTATGGGCTTGCAACACCAATCCCACTTCACACAATGCCTCTTCTTCTTCCCCATTTCATATGACCATAAAAATTCTTTGAGAATCTTTTCAAGATGATTATACTAATATTTGGAAAAGAGCCATGAGGAGGAGCAGTAAATAGCATAAGAGGATAATTTTTTTTGGATTACTTGACCCCTACCAACCAAGGATATATCATGATTCTTCCACTTCAAATGTTTCTTTTCCATATTACTGAGAATCCAATCCCACATGTCCTTCGATGAGGGCTCAATGGAGAAGGTAATTCCCAAGTATCTATTGATAGTACTAGGCCCACTCCACATCCATCATTTCTGTGTAATCTAAGTTGGGGCCTCATTCCTCCATACAATTATAGTTAACTTATGGGGGCAACCTTAGATTATGAAGCAAGGCAGAAGAATTGAATCCTATTCAAGGCATTATCAAAGTTATGTTTTGATAATTTAAGGAATACTAAAGTGTCATCTACAAAACAAAGGATTAATCAACCCTTCTTGATTTATAAAGGTAATACCTCTCATGGGGGGTCTAAATTAGAAGATCTACAAATATAATACATAGCATCGACATCAAGAACAAATAGAATTGGGGCAATGGGGAAACCCTTTCTAATAGATTTTCTAAGATGAATGTGACTGGAAAAAGCACCATTAATATCAATCATAGTAGAAGCATCTTTAAATAGGATGAATATCTATTTACAAAAGTAGTGAGGAAAACCAAGGGCTTTGAGGATACAAATCACAAAAGACCATTCAATTGTGTCATATACCTTCTCAAAATCCAAGAGAATCATCGCAGTCTCCCAACCTTATGATCTAGCCCAATGCATAGCCTCCCAGCTAGTGATAATATTTTACAAAATAGATCTCCCCTTAATAAATCTAGTCTGTGTAATAGAGACAATATTGTTCAAGATGTTGGGCAGCCTCCTTTCCAACACTTTGACAATAGTCTTGTAAGACAAGTTTATAATTGTAATAGGGATCCAATTCATGACTTGAGATTGATCCCCAACATTAGGAATAAATTTGGTCACTCTCTTAATGTTTACACCCAATGAACCTTTTTCATAAACATCCTCATATAGGGACAATAGTTCACTATTTATCCAATCAAAAGTCTCCTTATAGAATTCTATAGGTAGTACATCTAGACCAAGAGACTTTCCATTGGCCAATAAACTAATAGATTCTTCAATTTGTTTTAGTTCAATATTTTGATTTAATCATTTTTCCTCCTCCTTGGATACTTTTTTAAAATCATCTTGATGCATTTTTCTACTGCCTCCTAGGTACTAGGCCCATGTCTAGAGGAAAAAAGTTTACTGTAGAAGTTGAAGAAGGATTCTTTGATTTCATTCTCATTCTTAGTCACCGCATTATTAACCTATATTTTATCAATGCATTCCCATTTGTGTTTGTCCATAATAATATTGAAAAATAATTTTGAGCCTTTATCACCCTCATGCAACCAATTCATTTTTTCTCTAATCCTCTACCCCTGAATATCATAATTTTAAATCCTCCTTCATTCAACTTTAGTATGAGCTAGCTCATTTTTTAAGATCCTCATTGTTCCCCTTTCTTTTGATCTTTGTTTCGGTTTTATATAATTTCCTCTACAAGTGAGCCTCCCACTTATGTTTATCTTTAGCTTTCTTTCCACCTATAATTTGGAAAATTTATTTCCATCCTTTTATCATATCATTCCATTGCTCTCTCTTTGAGAGGCCGGAGTTGCATGTCTTGGATAAGAAGGTAATCATTTTAATGACCCCTATAGAATCTTGATCCGACAAAAAAGATACATTTAATTTGAATAAGTTTTTCTTCCTAGGAATTAGTTCCATATGGTCCTCAAGTTTTATAGAACAAGATATTACAAAGTGATCAAAAATACTTGATGGAAGAACCTTCACAATTGGGCCTCAATAGGAATTCACTACCAAGAGCATTAATGAATATAAATAAATCTTGTCTAGTCTAGAGTAAACTCATTGTCTATCTGATTGATTGTTATAGCAAGTACAAACCATATGGCATCATATTCATTTTTCATCCTGACAGAGGATCAGATAATCTAAGTTTTTTTTTCAATTTAACCCAGAATAATTTCTCATTGCCTTTCCAAGAGTGTTTGATCCCTCCATTTTTATCTTCTTTATGTTAAATCATGTTGAAATCTCCAGTAATAACCCAATGAAATTTTGATAGATTATTAGCAAGCTTGTCCAAAAAAATAGTCCTCTCGGGTATGTGCATGATCATGGTATGCCAAAAAGCGGTGATGTGAAAAAGAAGTCTTGATTGGTATACTGATTGAAAAATAGCTATAACTTTCACATGGTATATCATTTTTTAAATCTGAAACATGTGTCACATTCTATTTTTTTCCTACTACAATAAAAAAACAAAAATAATTCAATTTGATGAATTTTAGACTAAGTTAAGGTGGTTAGACGAGATTTTTTAAATTCTAGAAAAGTTGTAGTAGAAAAATCATAATTAATTATTTACCAGGAAACAAATTACAAAAAATATGCATCACAATCAGACATTATTCTACTACTTATATCTATAATCTAGTAAAAAACTATTATGATTTTATTGTGTTTAAGGTGGTCAGACATACGCCTACTTCTTATCTTTTTAGTCCTGATTGATAGACTAATTGAAAAATAACTATAACTTTCAAATGGTATAACATGTTTGAAATCCAAAACATGAGTAACATTCTATGTTTTTCCTACTACAATTAAAAACTTAAAAAAAATCAATTTGATGAATTTTAGACTAAGTTAAGGTGGTCAGACATGAGATTTTTATATTCTGAAAAAGTTGTAGTAGAAAATCATAATTAATTATTTACTTGGAAATAAATTACAAAAAAATATGCTTCACATCTGAACACGAGTCTACTACTTATATATAGAATCTTGTAAGAAAATATTATCATTTTATTGTGCTTAAGGTGGTCAGACATACACCTTCTTCTTACCTTTTTCCTAAAATTTTCATGCTACTGCATTGAAATTTGAAATTTCACCATATAGAATATGTTTTTTGAAAGAAGAGATAGTAGCTTCAAAACTAGATTCAATTTTCTACAGATTCTCTTCTTACACATTTTTGATATAAGATGGATAACTTATCCAAATTTTTATGTCAACTTTTCTAACCCTAATTTTCTAAATTTTCATTGCCAGTTAAGGCCTAGTTTGGCATACCATGATCCTACACATACCCTCTCCCTATAATAATTAGCAACATAAACATTACACACACAAATAATCTTGTCTTATTCACATAATGTGACCCATTGTGCTCTCTGACAGGGAGAGGATCCTTCACTCCTTATTTTTTCAGCCCACTTGGTCCAATGAGAATAAAAACACCACCTTTACCCCTATCATGAATTGTAAAAAATAGGTTGATTTGTCTGAAATAAATTTAAGCATGTTAAAAGCATGATATCCAACCACTTTGATCTCTTGAAAACACAAAGTATCCTTATATTTCACACTATTACACCACTTTATTACTACATATTTTCTATCTGGCATCTCTATGTTGAAGACAATTATTCAATTGTTTATTTTCATTGATGTATACACAAATGTTTATAACTAACCGAGCAAAGTTAGTCTATGCCAAGATCTCTCAGGCATTAGAGAAGATTCATATATCATCCAAAGTTATTTTCAGTTCTAACCGAGTTCACTCAGGCATTTCAGTAACGGTAGGGCATTGAAGGATTATAGTGTTAATCGAGTTATACACTTAATGTCAGCCGACTACCAGCAGTTTACACTTTATGTTTAATTGTTTATATGCAGCTGATAGACATATGTTTTATTATTTATTTGGAAGGTTATTCAAGCCAACTTGACAAGGCTTATCATATATATACAAGGTAAATTTTGGATTGAATGTGTGAGAAGTGATAGAGTTTTTGATATGAAGAGTGAAGGCAAAATAAGATGGGATTTTGATCAAGGATAGAACATCTAGACCGATCTGCAAAAGAATATTTCAACAGTGAGGATCCAGTTTAAAACTAGAGCAGAGATCTGAATCAACAAAGACAATTTCCTCTTCAAACAAGTCAATCCATTGAAATAATCTCTAACAATTGTAGAAGTGATAAAAATATCTTTATAGAGTACACTTAACCATCTTTCATAAATCCTCTCACAAGGTGGCATTTCTACATTGAAGTGTTTGAAGACCTTTAACAAGGCCACTCCTAACAAGGTGATTAAATCCTCTAATAGGGTCACACCTAGTAGTGTGTTTTGTAACCTTTAATAGGGTTGTCTCCTAACAGGGCTCCCTTTAGAAGAGTGAAAAATAGTAACTAGTTACAATTGGTGGTTTTCTTAAATTGGGTTTCCATGTTAAATCTTGGTGTCATCTTTGTACATTTATTTATTTATTTATGCTTTATATTTCTGTATTTAATGACTAAAGGATAATCACAGTTAATATCTTAAGACTCCTTTGTTAACCAAGTAACAGCTGAATATCTTTGTTAACCGAGTAACAGTGATAAGTTTGATTAAGACATCTAAGAGAATTGGATTTGTTTTCAAGTGGTAACTGATTCACCCCTCCCCTCTTAGTTACTCAACCCACTTCCAACAATTGGTATCAGAGCTTTTGGTGCTTTCAGTGAAGGTTTCAAGGCCTAAACTAAAGATCAGAGATGTCTTACACAAGGGAGATCCACAAGCTTAACAAAGACAAGTTTTCTACATGGAAAGAGTTGATGAGGCTACATCTATCTACTATTGGAGATACTGGTTTACAATTCTTGGACCACAAATATGTGGAACCACCGAGACCTATGTCTATGGATCAGATGGTGGAAATGAAGAATCATAACATAATGATGATTGATATAGCTTCTTCACTCAGCTATTCAGAATTTGATGAACTCAATGACTTCCCTACTACCTATGATATGTGGAAGAAACTACATGATATCCATGGAGGAGATGAAAAGGTAAAGAGAGCCAAAGAAGAGAGTCTCAGAGGTCTGTTTGATCATATGAAAATGAAAGAAGGAGAAGACATTAAAAAATATAGTGAAAGAATCAAGAAAAGTGCCAGTGCCATCAGAGGTTCCAGTGGAACAACTGAAGACAAAATAGTGGTTAGTAAGATATTGAGAGCTTTACTTTCTATCTATGCAATTAGAGTTTCAACTATTCAAGAGATGAGGTGCAGTAATGATATAACTCTAGATGCACTGGTTGTAAGGCTAACAACTTTTGAGTTAGACAATTTTGACAATTATTCTCCTAATCCTAGAAATTTTGAGTCTACATTCAAAGATAAATTAAACCTTGGTAATATGAATAGAAACTCAAAAAAAAAAAGATTGATAGTGATAGTGATGATAAAGATATAGAAATCATTGAAGCACTACTTACAAAGAGAGCTGCCAAAGGAAAAAGACAGTACAAAGGAAGACTACCATTGATTTTGTTTTCATGTGATGAGGTTGGTCACATTGCTGGTAAGTGTCCAAACAAAGAAGAAAAAGGTGAGAGAAAATTCAACAATTACAAAGGCAAGAAAGATTTCAAAAGCTATAAAATCTACAAGGACAAAGGTAAGAAATCTTGTCATATTGCAAAAGATTCTGATAGTGATGAAGATGAAGATGAAATCGTTTACATCTCTATTAAGGATGAGTCAGACAATGAAGAAAATGAAAAGAATGCACTTTTCTCTTATATTATAAAAAAATGAAACTTGGATAATTGATAGTGCTTTTTCTCAACACGACAAGTGATGAAACTAAATTTGAAAATATTGAGCACTATGATGGTGAGAGTGTTAGTTTTGGGAATGATGAACCTTGCTATGTAAAAGATAAAGGTTGTATTTCTCTAATTGAAGGAATCAAATATGATAATGCTTACTAGGTTTAAGGACTAAGGCATAATCTACTAAGTGTGCAATAGATGAATAACATTGGTTTCAAGGTAGAATTCATGCATGGTAAAGCCAAGCTCCTAGATGGTAAGGGAAACCTAGTTGGAACTAGCAAGAAAACAAAATGTAATCTATTCTATCTTGATCTCACTGAAAGTTCATGTTTTATTGCACAGGTAGAAGAAAGAAGGTTATGACATAAAATATTATGTCATGTGAATTTTGATAACCTAGTCAACACAAGAAAGAACAAAAGAGTAAGAGGTATTCCTATTCTAAAGAAACCCGAATTGGAAATATGCAAACAATGTCAAATTGGGAAGATGGGCAAAACTAGTTTCAAGAGAAAGAATTAAAATAGTGAAGAAGTCTTGGAGTTAGTGCATACTAATCTTTGTGGACCAATTGGAACAAAAAGTTACATAGGAGTGAATTATTTCATTCTATTTGTTGATGACCATTCTAGAATGATGATTGTTATGTTTCTCAAAGAAAAGTCAGAAGCTTTTCAGAAGTTTAAGTGTACCTTGCCAGATTAGAGAAGGAAACAGGAAAGAAACTAAAATGCCTAAGATCTGATAGAGGAGGTGAATTCATTTCTAATGAGTTCAATGAATTATGCAATGAAATAGGAATCAAGAGACAAGTTTCTTCCCTGGGTATACCACAACAAAATGGGATAGCAGAAAGAAGAAATAGATCTATTATGGATTGTGCAAGAACCTTGATGATTGAAAAGAATGTTGCAACCAAATACTGGAAGGAAGCTATCAACACTACAATTTTCACCTTGAATAGATTTCAACTGAAGAAAGGTACATAGATGACACCCTTTGAATTATGGTATGTCTTTAAACCCAATATTTTCTATTTCAAATTATTTGGAAGTAAATGTTACATCTTGAAGGAATCAAGAAATGGAAAATTTGATGTAAAAGCTGATGAAGGTATATTCCTAGGCTCCTCCTTTAAAAGAAAAGAATATAAACATTTGAATATTGCTACTCATAAAGTCATAGAAAGTGTACATGTAAAGATTGATGACTTTGCAAAGAGAAGTGAAGAACAGAGCAATAAAGAGCCTAAGGACTACATAAAATTTGTGTATAATTAACCTGATACTATACCTAAGACACAGGAAATGGTGATTGGACAAAAACCATTTCAACCACTGAATTCATCAGCACAAACCTTGTTGCAACCTGTGCAACCCAAAATACTAATTGTTGAAACCGAGTCATAGACAGAGGGAATCGAGACTCGGATTGAAGAAACTGAGTCACAAATAGAGGGAACTGAGTCACAGACAAAGGCACCTAAGTTTTAGACAGAGGGACCTGAGTCTCAGACAGTGGAAGCCAAGTCTCAGTTGGAAGAGTAGAACAATATGTTTGAGCATGGTGAAACAAGTGGATCAAGCCCAGAACCAAAGAGGAAGGAACATGTACTTGCCAAATATGTCAGAAAGCATCATGCACTTGAGAAAATAATTGGAGATCAGACAAAATGTATAATGACAAGGAAAAAACTTAAAGGTACATGCTTGCTTAATGAAATTGAACCTAGATCCATTAAAGATGCATTAATTGATGAAAGTTGGATAAAATCCATGAATCAAGAAATTTAGCTGATAGAAAAGAACAAAACCTGGACTATTGTACCTAGACCAAAAGATAAGAATGTGATTGGTACTATGTGGGTTTTCAGAAACAAGATGAATGAAAAAGGTGAATTTTCTAGAAGCAAAGAAAGATTAGTGTGTGAAGGATATGCTCAAGAAGAGTGTATTGATTATGGAGAAAATTTTTCTCCTATTGCAAGACTTGAAGGAGTCAAAACTCTTTGGGCATATGCAACACATAAAGGATTCAATGTATACCAAATGAATGTAAAATCTGCATTCTTGAATGGAATTCTTGAAGAGGAAGTCTATATTGAGCAACTTGAAGGTTGTGTTGATCCTAACAAAAGGAATATGGTTTTCAAATGGCACAAAGCCTTGTATGGAGTGAAGAAATATCCTAGAGCTTGGTATGAAAGATTGCATGGTTACCTAGTAAGTATTGGATTTCAAAGAACTAATGACAATAGTAGCTTGTACATCAAAGAAGGACCTCATAACAAGATAGTATTAGAAGAGATATTTGTTGATGATATACTATTCACTAGACATGATGATTTATGCAAAGCATTCTCTAAAGCTATAAGTAAGTTATTTGACATGTCTATGTCTGGAGAAATCAAATTCTTTGTTGGTTTACAAGTTCATCAGATGAAGGATGGTGTCTACATTACTCAGTCTAAATACATCAAAGAGATACTGAAGAATATTGGAATGGAATATTCCAGACCAGTTGGGACACCTATGTCTACTAGACATAAGTTGTCTAAGGATGATGACTCAAAGGAGGTAAATTCGACTACCTATAGATCCATGATTGGTAAACTTTAACATGTTGTTCACACTAGGCCTGATATTGCATTAGCAGTTGGTATTGTTGCAAGGTTTTCAACTAATCCTAGAGAGAATCATTTGATGGATATCAAAAGGATTTTGAAATATCTTAAGGGAACTGAAGATTATGGATTATGGTATAAGAAAGGAGGAAACTTTTATTTAAAGACTTTTAATGATACCGATTGGGCAGGTAGTGTTGATGATAGAAAGAGCACCAGGGGTGGAGCGTTCTTTCTTGGAAAGAGGTTAGTCTCTTGGACTAGCAAGAAACATAATTCCATTTCTTAGTCTAGAATAGAGGAAGAGTATGTCGCTACAGTAGTAAATTGTTCAATTATCGTATGGTTCAAAAATTTGTTGTCAGGTATGAAGGAGGAAATCAAAGAACCATTCATTATCTAGTATGACAACACTAGTGTTATTAACATTTAAAATAACCCTATGATGCATACTAAGACTAATAATATTTCAGTAAAGTATCATTTCTTGAGGGAATTGGTTCATGACATGGAAGTAAGGTTAGAATATGTGAATACTAAAGAACAAATTGCACACATATTCACAAAAATTTTACCTAAGGATGCATTCTTTTATCCTAGAGGAAAGATAGGGGTGATTCCCCTAACTGACACTCACTAATGGATAGATTAGTGTTGTATCAATCGAGCTACAATAAAGATCTAACAAGTTGATGTAGATTGTCAGAGCTTATTGCATATGAATCAGTGCATTAGGTACACTGCAAATTAATTGGATAGATTGTTTGGCATTTGGATGTCAAAAAAGGAGAGATTATTGATTTCATGCCAAAGAAATTCTTAAAGGAAAAGATAATTGATGACAGAGGGATAGATTTCTTCGAAAACAAAGATTGATGTAAGAGGGAGAAATATGTATTTCAGTAATTGTGAAGATAGAGGGATTGTTCTAGATGAGAATAAGAATGAAGTTGAGGACATTAATAAATTCTTATTCTTGTTTTTGTTTCTCTATAATTATTTATATTATGACATGTTGTGTTTCCATCAATGCCAAAGAGGGAGATTGTTGAAGACAATTATTCAATTGTGTATTGTCAATGATATAGACACAAATGTAGTGATGTTACACAAATGTCTATACCTAATCAAGCACATACACTTTATTCCAAGCTCTCTCAGGCATTGGATGAGACTCATATATCAGCCAAAGTGATTTTTAGTTCTAACCGAGTTCACTCGGTCATTTCAGTAACAATCGGGTATTGAAGGATTATAGTGTTAACTGAGTTATACACTTAATGTCAGCCGACTAAACTAAGTTTACACTTTATATTTAATTGGTTATATGTAGCTGAAAGACTTAATTTTTATTATTTAATTGGAAGGATATTCAAGCTGACTTGAAAAGGCTTATCATATATATACAAGGTCAAGTTTGGATTGAATGTATGAGAAGTGTAGAGTTATTGATATGAAAAGTGAAGGTGAAATAAGATGGGATTCAGATTAAGGAAAGAACATCTAGACTGAACCAAAAAAGAATATTTGATTAGTGAGGATCTGGTTTAAAGCCAGAGCAGAGATCTGAATCAGCAAAGATAGTTTCTTCTTCAAACGGGTCAATCCATTGTTACTCTCTAACAATTGTAGCAACGATCCAAATCTCTTTACAGAGTAGACTTAACAGTAATTCATAAATACTCTCACGAGATGGAATTTCTATATTGAAGTGTTTGAGGACCTCTAGCAAGGCACTCCTAACAGGGCTCACTTCGAAAGAGTGAAAAATAATTAATTGTAATTGGTGGTTTTCCCAAATTGGGTTTCCACATTAAATCTTGGTGACATATTTGTAGATGTTATTTGTTTTATGCTTTATGTTTCTGCGCTTAATCACTAAAGGATAATCATAGTTAATATCTTAAGATTGCTTTGTTAACCGAGTAACAACATAATATCTTGGTTAACCGGGTAAGAGTGATAAGTTTGATTAAGAAATATAAGGGACTTGGATTTGTTTTTATGGTAACTAATTCACCCCTCCTCTCTCAGTTACTCAACCCATTTCCAACACTCTAGTCCCTGAACAATCCAGCTATGTAGGTTTAGCATCATAAAAAAGGAAAAAGAGGGGGGAAACACTTAACTCTGGCATAGTCTATTAAAGCATTCTGGAAGATCAAACATCATTTGTTTAACCTCTCTTTTTGTCTTAGGGTTATTTTTCTATCTATCTTCTTCTGTTTCCTCATGGTTTTTCTATTCACAGCCTCAATAAACTATTCACTAGGATTAATCGCCATATTATCAAGAGAAGGGGAGCTAGCCACAAGATTATTGACACCATCTTTGGGAAGTGAGGAATCAGAACTCAGTGGAGTATTCTTATTTATGAATGCCACATAATTTTCCTTATCCAGAAGAACATGATCATTAATGTCTCTTAAGGGTATTTGTTGAGCATTCAGTCTGGTTAGTGGGGGTATTACCCTTTTCATATTGTTTTGTATGAAAAATAGATAGGTTACCGGTTGAGGCCACTTGGTTAGAGTTAGGGTGGACCTATGCTGCAACACATACATATTTTTCTTCAAACAAGGGATTAACCAAAGTGAAAAATCAATTTTTCATAACGTTGGGCTCACTGGAAGGTATAGAAACACAAGTATTAGCGAGTTTATTGTTACCACTATTCTTATTCACATTATTTACATTATTACATTTGATAAAATCCTAATTATTATTCACATGGGTTTAAACATTAAAATATTTTTGAATGTTTTTCAAAGCAGGTCAATCCCGTCTAGTATCGCCATTTAATTTGCAATGGAAGCATGCTCCAAAATTCTTCAACAAATAGAACTCCCGAGCAAAGGATTTACCACCAAACTCAAGAGTAATAATTCTAGGGATATCAATATTGGGATCAAGGGAAATTAAAAATCTAGCATTAAAATGGGGAAGGGTAACATGGGATACTTCAAACTCCATGACTGACCCCATTTAGGATTCAATATTTGAGGGATGAAAAACAAAAACTTAGGCTGAATATGGGTATGTGCACCAAGTTGTGGACCAAAAAGGGGTGTATAAGTGCACACATTTTTCTGAAATTGGGTAAACCTGAACTTGGAATAGGTGTTTGAGGGTCATCCACTTAAAATAAGAAGATGTGTAAAAAATAAAAATTGTATTAATTTGAATCTAGTTTCTAAAACACTAATTTTTTTTAAAAATTGATAAGATTAAGAGGTTCAAACCTCACGCGCACAAAAATATGTTCCTCATTTTTTGAAAAAACATAACATAGTTGTTTACATGTGCGATACAAGATCTATAATTATATTCATTATTTTTTAAATCCCTTTGGCAGGATGATAGGTAAGAGTGAGATCTAGAAGTTGTGTATTTTTTGTAATTTTTTTATGAGTATTTTTTTTTCTGTGATTTTTTGAAGTGATCTCATCCTAAAAATTTGGTACCTATTTGTGTGTTGGGCATAACTTGCATCAAAATAATTGAAAATGAATTTTTTTTTCTCTAAAAGTGTATAGAATCAAGTGTAGAACAATAATATGTAATTTATTTGTAATTTGATTAATTATATCAAAAGTTATTAAAAAAATGGTAGACATATGTCTGTGAGGATAATCAAGACACTAGTAAAGAAAATTAAAGTTTACTATGGTAATGTTGTCCAAAAATAGAAAAACTTAAATGGTTAGAAAGCTAAGAAGATGTATGAGATTATGGTGAAAATTATAAAGCTACCCAATTGAAAAATTACAAACCTGATGAAGATAAAGTCAAGAATTCATCTTACAAGATGAAGAAACATCTAAAAGAACAAAAATGGAGGGGAAATGAGCCTCCAAGAATTTTGGTAATTTTCCAAAGCCATAACCCGATCGGGTTTCTAAATTTCAAATAACCTGATCGGGTTATGAAAAGCAAAAAGTACATTTTCAACTCCTCCATAACCTGATCGTGTTCTGGAGAATAAAACACACAATTGTTACTTCTTCAAAACCCAATCGGGTTATGAAGAAGTAAAAAATATGCTCTCTCTCTCTCTCTCCAACTTTATTCTTAGTTTTTCAGAACCCGATCAGGTTCTAAGTAATTAGGAACATTTAGCCGTTATATTCTCAGAACCCGATCGGGTTCTGAGTAATTAGGATAACCGAGCCTTTATGTTCTCATAACCTGATTGGGTTCTGAACTCGATCGAGTTCTGTAGAATTAGAAATGTTGCTTTCTTAAATGGTCTTAAAATATTCATTGCAATTTGTTTTGAGGTCCCAGAACTATTTTTCTATTGTTTTACGCTAGGACCAAACAGGTTTGCACTTTTTTTGCATGTTTTTAATTTGCAATGATTGAATTATGTTTTTTATTGGTGTTTTTATTATTATTTTATCATTGTAAATTCTCATTTCAAGAAAATGGTTGATTTGTTCTTATTTTTTGGATTTGATGTTCACATGTTATTCTATGTTCATGATATTACTCATAGGGTCCATTCAATATGAACAATGGGAAAGAACAAAAGAGGAACAATAGAAAAATGAGAGACAGAAAAGGAAAGACAAAGGGAGCACATGAGGAGAATACGACAAGCTACATCATCAAATGCAAGAAACATAAGTGATTAAAATGAAAATGATAATGTTAATCTGATAAATGCACCATTTCAATTTGATGTCGTTAATGAAGAAATTGCACATAATGAAAATGAAAATCATCAACATACACCAATTAAAATGAATCCAATAAATGCACCAAATTCATCTAATGAAAATGTAGAGCATGCAGCTGTGTTAAAACCTCCTAGAATAATTCGTAGAAAACCAAAGTTTCTAATTGACATTGATGAAAATATTTTGAGGCCAATGCATGATAAAATGTCAGAAATAAATGGTAGAAGAATTGTTAAAAATATTTGGAATAACTATTTTGAAAAATTAAATCAAAGTGGAAGATGTCAAGTAGTTGCTGAAATAATTAAGAATCTGAAATTTAGAGAGACAATAAAAATTGTGGGGTTGATACATTTGAAAATAGTACAGAGAGAACCATTGTGAGAAATCTATTTGATACATACCAAGCCATTGGTTCACAATCACATAGAAAAGATGCTAATGTTACTCGACGTGTCCTCACATCAACTATAATAGGAAAGGAAATAAAAAAATCTCATATAGTAAGAAAAACAAGCAAGTCATTAAGGATTGGTAGATCAACATTAAGGAGAGCCTTGCATAGATGATACAAAATTGAGGATCCAAACACTAATTCTCTTTGGTCATTCTTGGGTAGACTCCCATGCAAGGTCAAGGTTTTTGTTGATGCATTAAGAACATTAATTGAAAAGTTTTGGCATGAAAACACAAGGGTTTCACCCAACAAAAGAGACATTGTTAGGAGGAGAATTGGATCTACAAATCGTATGACACATCCAAAACACTTTTTGGATATGAAACAAAAACAATTTTATGAAAGGTTCCTCCAAAGATTTCCTCAAATTAAAATTAGTCAAAGATTTTTTGAAATGACAAAACCCTTTTACGTCAAGATTAATCATGCATGCACCACATGTTGTTGCGGGGTACATATTGAATTTTACATGCATTATGATATATATCATCATGTTTGTTTTACTTTGCACACTAACACTATTTTCCAGGAATGTGGTCTTCAAGCACCTCTTATGTCATGAAGAGATTTTATGTCAAGTCTATTATGCAATCGAGATGATGGTTGCATTTATTATAAGATGATGTGTTTGAATGGATCTTGTAGTGCATGTGGTGGTATGGGAAAGTTGCAAATATGTCACCATCTAGAGAGCACAAATGAGATTGTAAATACACTAGTTTCTTTTGGAAAATACAAGACAGTAACTTATGGTCTAGAAGATGTAAAATAACTTAAGAGGTGTGAGTTAGTGAAAAATGATATATGTGTAGCTGATTTTATGAATATTTTTCAAGAGAAACTAGTTTATGAGTACATATGTCATTCACATAGAGCCAGGAGGTTGGATGAGTAATTCAAGATATGTAAGGACACTTTTCCCCTTGGTACTATTGTCTCCATTGTTGATTTTGCTGAGAATTATACACTTAAACCTCAGAATGAAGTGCAAGCATTGTATTACCATTCTTTACGAGTGACGATCTTTGTAAATATACAATTCTTGCATGCACATGAGAACAAAGACGTAGATAGAAAGGTTTTAAGAGAGTATCACTTCTACATCAGTGATGATCACACACATTCATCATATTTTGTGCAAGGTTGCTTCAAAGTTTTCTATGAGAATTTAAGGGAAAGAGGCATTGAGTACAACCAACACATAATATGGTCAGACAATTGCACCTCACAATTTAAGAATGTAATGATGTTCTATTGGTTGAGTAGGATGCAAATGACAAGTGGCGTTCAACATTTTTGGAATTTTACGGAGGAGGGGGATGGAAAAGGTGAGCATGATGGTGCAGGTGCATGTGTAAAAAGAGCTCTTGCTAGAGAGGAATTGAAGTACGAAGGTGGTGCAGAGTTAATAAATGCACAAATTTTTTTGCAATGGTGAAACTCTATGATGGAAACATGTAATGAAGGTAATTCTATGGTTAATAGGTTTTTTTAGTTGATAAATGAGTCTAACATTGAAAACTATCTATATTATTGTACACTTAAAGGATCAAGTGACATTCACTCATTTAGAAGTTCAAATGCAGCATCACTAAGTATTTATAATAGATTAATGACATGTTTTTTCTTGTCTTGAATGAATTTTGTGTGGGATGAATTTGAATCAAAAGAGTGGGTTGACGAATGGTCTTATACACCTTTGCAACCGCTTGATACATATCAATTTTCTAGAGCACTACAATTGAGCCAGTTTGAAGCATCAGCGGATTTTGATCACATATTTGACCTAGTTGAACGAGCTAATTTCTCAATTTATTCTTCATTTTGAGACTAACTCTGTTGAACCTACTTGAACTCATTTTATTAGGTGGTTAAGTGTTTAGGGTATTATCTTATCCGTCTATAAATTGTAGGTCATGTATATGCAGTTTTTGTAGATGAGAACAACGAGGAATGGACTGATTACTTTTTGTGTCGTTGTATTGAGGGAAAAAATAAATTGACAACTTTTTTCATTGATGGAAAGGGTATTGAGTACCCAATAGGATCCATTGTTGTGACAGGGACATGGCTTAGAAGGTACGCTATCAAAATATAATGTGTTCTTGTTTGACGACTTTGAGATCTCTTTATGTTTGAAGTCTCAGAATTCTATTACACTTTATATGTTGAATTTTGTAATCATTTATGCTTCTATGAAATGCAGGTACCCTATCAAAAAATCCAAGAAGTGGTTGTTTGAGGACTATGAGACACATAGACATATTTTGCATTACTCGAACCTTATTGTTGCAACAAATATTGAATTAATAAAGTATATTGGTAGACCTCGTAAGAAGAATCTATGGAAACTTCGTGAATTTGAACTTGAGGCAATACATGACATAATAAGGGTTAGAGATGATCCATAAGGTTTTCTCAATTATTTTTCAGCCATCATGAAGAATCATTCTACAAATGGTAGAATTATTTTGACAATTTTGTATATAAATTTTGTGAAACAATCTAACTTCACTTTTTTGTAAATATAAATGTCTATAAAGTGGTCTACATGCATATTTGGACACCACATCTTGTATATTGAAAGAAGATCAAATTGTGCCATGGGTTGATTTGTATATATCGAGGGTCCACAGTTTGTATAGTTTACTGCATCTTTGTATGTATCTTTTTCATGCATTGTATTTATGTATGTATGTTTATTTTCATATTATATATTTTCCATTCTCTCTCTCTCTCTCTCTCTCTCTCTCTCTCTCTCTCTCTCTCTCTCTCTCTCTCTCTCTCTCTCTCTCTCTCTCTCTCTCACAAAGTAACTACCTTGAAAATATTCTATCCAACAAAGTAATAGGCATAATCTATAATCAAAATTATGGTGTTATATGTTATTCTTTGTGGATGTTTGAATTGTTTTACTTCTATTGCTACCCAATTTGGCTTAGTGCACCTTGGGAACACTTCAGTCTGACTTGTGCCAAAAATTTCTTGATGGTTTGAAATAAAAAGAGGGTCTCCCCTAGCATTTACCTAGCCAAGTGGAGCTGATGGAGCTGACAGTTTTGTCCCATGAGGAACGGTATGAAAGATGCACCATTGAGCAACTTTCAACTGACCAACAATGCAAATTTTTGCGTGAAGCAAGATCGGGTTGACAAATGGAATCTGAATGAAATATCCAAAAATTGAGACACATTCTTGTAGGCCTTCCCAAGTTGGTCCTTGTGCACTTCACTGATCTTTGATCTCTCATGAGGTCTGAGACATGGCTCTCCAAAAATTGCTGCCCAATTTGTCTTAGTGTACCTTTGAAACACTTTGGTCTGACTTGCGCCAGAAGATTTTTGATGGTTCAAAAGAAAAAAAAGGGTCTCCCCTATCATTTATCAAGAAACTGGATCTAATTGAGCTGATGTTTTGGTCCCATGATGAACGGTTTGAAAGATGCACCAATGAGAAACTTTCAACTGACCAAAATATAACTTTTTGCACATACCGAGATCGGGTCAGCAAATGGAATCCGAGTGGAATATCCTAGAACTGAGCCACGTTCTTGTAGGCCTTCCCAAGATGGTACTTATGCACTTCATATATCTCTGATATCTCTCACGAGGTCCAAGATATGGCTCTCTAAAAATTGCTGCCTAATTTGTCTTAGTGCACCTTGGGAACACTTCAGTCCGACTTGGGCCGGAATGTTTTTAATGGTTAGCAAGAAAAAAAATATCTCCCATAGCATTTACCTGGCCAACTTGAGCTGATGGAGCTTATGGTAATAAGACCCTAAGTTTTGGATCCAAGCTTGTTCATTTATATTTCTAAGAGCACAAGTTGCTCCTAGGTGCAAATGTTGTCACAATGCTCTTAAATTGTGAAAGTTGCTAATTTTGAGAAACTAGGGAATGTGGTCTCCTCTAGGGTCCTAAGTGTCCTAACTAGGGTCCTAGGATGGGTCAAAGAGAAAGAAATGCTCAAAAGTTGCTAGCAACTTTCAAAATTTTCTTAAGCAACATTTGAAAAAAGCTGCTTAATGAAGAAATGGATGGTTGTAACCACCCATGCTTAGGTATTTGAGCATGGATTGAAGATTTTGGAAGGTTAATTGATCTTTAGTTATAGACCACATGTGTGAGAATTTTGTATGAATGATTCCCTAAGTTTTACTTGCATTTGCAGTGTTTCTATAGCCTTGTATGGTTGTGTATGGATTGGATTGAAAAATCTATCTCCATGGGAGTGTAGAGTTTTCCTTTAGCTTTCTTTTTCATATTCAAGTTTGTTTTCAAGTTAAGGCATTGTAAATTTACACTTAGATTTAGGTGATTGTGTCTGCAAATTCCATTTGCATACTTGCAGGAACAAAAATGGCTCTAACCTAAGCATCCACAGTTGAAAATGAATAAAACCTTGTGGAATGATAGGTTAGGGTCTATACATAATGTTTTTTTTTCCTTTTTGTTCTTTCAACTGAACTCCTAGGCTTGGAGTGATTCCGTAGGCTAACTTCTTGGAGTAGGTGAGCCAGGACAAGGTGGAGATTGAATTGAAACAACACACCCATGATCTTTTATGGACATCTTAGTGGCATGTGTCAAAACCCTAGAGTGTCTTCTTAAAGGATCAAAAGGTTTCAGGAGTTGGTATGAAGATTGAAGACCAATTGGGTGCATATTTCAGTGACTGGTCCAAAGGCCTAAAAGATAGCTTAGAAACTAGGGCCTAGAACCAATTAGGGTCGTGGGTGTCTTGAAGATTTATAACTTTGGATTCTAGAAGGGCTAGGTGATACATTTCAGAGTTTAGTCAAAAATAGTGAAAATAGACCTAATACAATTAGGCCTACCTTTGAGTAGTGATAATAAAGAGATGGTTATAGTGGCCATAAGTGTTTGAAACACCTAGACTGGACATGTAAGGTCCTTTGAACATAGGATAGAGCCTAAAAAGTGTTTGGGAAGATCCTAAGCAATGGTTTAGGGTTCTAGAGGGAAATCTAGTGAGAAAAGAAGGTAAATGGAGGACTAGTTGGACTAGTTGGAGTTGATTGTGGATTGTTTCTTCATCATCTCAACTATACCTAGGAGGCAATTTGAATTCATGGGCTAGGAGGAAAATATTGGTGAAGGAGACATAGGTGTTGGAAACCATTGGATGGTTTAAAGAAGTTGATTACCAACTTAGAGAAGGGTAAACACTAGAACTCTAGACCCTCTACATTAGACTCCTATCCATGTCTAGTGTTGCTTGCGTGCCCTGCACGAAAGACCCCTATAATTTCCCAGGTGTACCCAAAGAACATTATATAGAGCATGAAATATAAACCTACAAACATAAAGTCACTTAAGTCATGGAGTGCATACATATAGAGTGTGAAAGATACACCTAAATACAATGTAGCACATCAAGCATTATTTCACTTAAATCATAAAATTTCTTATGTCCTGGAGAAAATATGTAGTACATACATTATGAATCATAGACATGAATTCACTTAAGTCATTCACATAGGTTGTACACATGAATTTAGGTTATGAGTCATATACATGAAGTATACACAAGTACATTAATTTATCAAAACACACATGCATATATGCTAATCATGTGAAACAAGAATACACTTAAGGTATAAACATCCAACCAACAAATTCAAGGATCAAATTTGAAGTTTCATATATAACAAAATGAAAAGTAATAGCGTATATATCAATACATGGCATACGTGCCAAATCTATAATAGAGTTACAAAAAATGACATCAACTATGTCTAGGTCGATATATACAATGTACAAATGTAACACACACACACACACACACACACACACACATATGACCAAAACTAGATCTATACAATGTCTTGATATATCTATGACTATGCTAGATCATCAAAATTAAGCTTCTTTGCAGAAACACTTGGGTCACTAAGTCTCTACACAAGAACAATTCAAATGCTAAGCCATATATATTATCTCAAAATAATATCAAAATAAATAAATATTGGGCTGTAATTTGCTGACAGTTGAATTATTGATTACCTCATCTCTTTTTCAAATGCTTGTGTTGGATGACATATGAAATGGGCTCTGTCATGGGTGAGAGGGTCTCCTAGAAAAATAGAGAGGTAGAGGAAGGACGGGAAGTGGTGAAGGGTCCTATAACATGAAAAATAAATAATACAAAATACATGTTATAAACAAGAAATACTAAAAAATAAAAAATGGATGGACTAAAAAGAAAATGCATACCAAAACATGAATTGGAACTCTTGTGCTGGAGGGAGCCAGAACCATTGATGAATCAGTTTAGACCTTATCCTTTATGGTAAAATAGAAAATATGTTATAGGACTGAGAAATAATAGATAATACAAAAAATGTATACACTAGATAATACAAATTTGCATACTGAAGCCTTAGTTGGATCTCTTATGCTTGGGCTGAATGATAAACGAAATGGGCTCCAACGTGGGTGAGAGGGCCTCCTAGAAAAATGACAATGTATAGGAAGGAAAAGAAGTGGTTAAGGGTCATATAAAAGAAAAAATAATACAAAATACATGTTATAAACAAGAAATACTAAAAACTAAACAATGCATAGACTAAAAAGAAAATGCATACCACAGTCGGATCTCTTGTGCTAGGCAAGGGATCCCTAGGAAGTGGAGAAGGGTTCACCTCATTTGAGGCAGCTACAACCAATTCTTGTATGAAAATTCATATAAAATGACATAATAATAAAGGAACATGATTTCTAAAATATTTTGAACAAACAAGAATGCAATTGAAAGTAAATATAAAAACATGTTGCCTCCTCCCTCTCCCAAAAATCAGCAGTGTCTGGGGAATTCATTAGTTCAGTGAAACCATATTTATTCTACATCTATACAATAAACAAGTCAAGTGCATTTATCAATATAGAATACAACGAAATGTTCATAATAAATTTCCACAAATATAGTTAAATTGGACTTAATTACCTTTTGTTGTTTCAATGTCCCCGATGATTTCTTCCTCTTTCCTGATGACCTTGATCTTGGTGGGGTAGGCTAACAAAAACAAAATTAACATAAGAGAAATGATATGATAACGCATGGGTTCAATTAAAACTATAAACAAGAGGTGTGCAAAATATAATAGCACATAACTCTGTAAGCCAAAGTCGATGGCAGAAAGGGTGACATCCTCAATCTTAGAAATCTGAGCCCCTGACAATCCATATAAAACACCAAATAAATATATAAGCAATAGTTGACAATGAAGATTATGATTGACTTGAATTCCACAAATCATTATGCTCCACAACTCTATTATATCACAAGTTTATACAAAATTTTTATGAACCATTATTACAATATAAAAAATTTCTCTTCTTTCACACACAAGACTATTCTTTAACAAATTTCTAGTCACAGTTAGAGAAGAATGGTCTAGATTGTATTCGTGGGGATCAGAGGTTAGGAACACTTTTGTAGTAGGTAATAGGACTATTGTAGCCTGGAAGTGAGTATCTTTTAGTGTGTTTACCCTTAGAATGGAGGGATTTAGAGTGCTTTTAGGTTGAGAGTATGGTGCATGAGCACCTCCTAGCACATGGAGTCTCATGAAGATTGCAGAACCTTGATGTTCTTAGTGCCCTCTTGGCAACAAAGGGGCCCAAGACATCTTGTAGTTCAAGGCTTTAGAATTAGTCTATCATTGACATCCAATTGTGAGACCTAGTTCCAAGTTTGGGCACTTATAAGCCACTTGGTACACTATGGTAATGGGATATGTACTATGGTCATCATATTCAAATATGCATAAATCAAACTTGGCCAGATTCTCCTATGTCTTATCCTTCTAATGCAACTAGTTTGGTGAAAAGATCTTACCTATAACTCTAGTTATCATGATTTTTGTCTCTACAACTCTAGTTTTTGATCATTTCTAAGAGTTTCACATTGTTTTTCATGTTTGAAGCATTTCCACCATGGGAATTGGATAATATATGGTGGAAAGCTTCTTTGTAATATTATTTCAAAGATTCTTCAATTTTTTTTTGTGTTGATGTAGGGAGATGACCATATGATCGAGCCATATGTGTATATCTTAATGTATGCACCAAATCTAAACATACATAGTAGTGTATAACTTCTAGAGAACCGAGCACCAAGGGTCCTAATTATGGATTTGATATTTTTTTGTGAATACCTCAGTGTTCTAATTGGTTTTTGAAGGAAACACTTCCATTTGCTAGCACTTGCATCAGAGTAGGTGGTATGGGCAGTGATGAAAATATTTGGGGTGCTTATGAACCTAGGGTGTAGATGGGTTCTTGTCTATGGTGAAGATATAGACTAGCATAAGGGGACTATCCTAGTATGATGGTAAAATTCCAGAGAGTAAAGTTTACTAAACTAGCAAGCGAATGTACTTTGAGCGATATGATAAGGACCTTGTGATAAGTTGAGGGGTTCTTGGGGTGTCTTAGAAGTTATATGTTGGGATTCTTTATAAGGCCATGGAGGTGTATTGAAGGATTAAGGATATTCACAATCAATGAACAATCAGAGATTGTATTCATGATTTTGAACATAAAATAAGAGTAAAAGAACAATGGTTGCATGTTTTGAATGATGTTCAAGGTTGATTCAGAAGCTAATAAGTGATTGGTTGGGGTATGAGTCTATGTATGAGTTCAACATTGGTTGAATTGAGTCCAAGGATGGAGGGTGGGAGTTGAAATCAATTTGAGTCATGATGACTGGACAAGGAAGTGAGTTAATTGAGTTGAATTACATTAGAAAAAATTATTTGACCATAAAGAAATAGAAACCAAACATACACTAAGTTACCACCATACAAATTATAAAATATGATATTTTGAAAACAACGTACTATTATATTTTATGAATATTTATAAAACATTACCTCAGGCGTTTGAGCTACCCATCTATGTCTACTAGAACAAGCACTCCTTGGTGTGCTTGTACCACCAGATGCATCGTGCTATACATATTATTCATGTATCAATTTTGATTATTCTATACATAAAAATGTATTTACTTTTAATATATTTAGGTAATTAATTAAAATAACATGTCAAAACACAAATTTAAACAAACCTGTGTCAAATCTCTACCATACACAATTGACAACATATCATCTGTGAGGGCCATATCCTTAGTAGTGGATTCCTGACATCTTCTCCCACAATTTACACATGAATGGGATGTCAAACCATCTGTAGTCTCCTGACTATCTACCCCATAACATATACCATTACAACTGATGTAGATATGCTCAATGGGCTGGGGTGACTGTGCAAGTGTATCTGATGATAATGGAGCTTGCATGGGATGAGATGATCCTAATGGTGCATCTGATGATGGTGGAGATGGCACATGATGGGATGATCGTAATGGCACATCTGATGAAGATGGAGGTGGCACAGGCACTGATCCATCCTCTCCAACTAACTGAGTGCCATGCTGGATAATGACATCAGTCAACGATGCAGCTACATGAAGAGTTTGTATATCCATAGACTCCATCACCATTACTGGGACCACAATATGAATGAGTGGTTTTATCACAGTATGCTTCCCCTCTTGTGGTTGGGTAATACTATGCTCCCCAGGTCTATCATGTGCAAAGCCTCTCCCTCTAGCCTAGAACTCACAAAAGTCAAAGTAATTCAGCTTCTCACCAAGGATAAACTCACAGTATAGATTCCTCAAAAAATATAAAGGTACCTCATTATTATTACAATGTGGTTGGTCAAATACCATGTACCACCTATCCCAAAAATCTTTTTTCATCCCCCTATGAGCACACCAATGTATAGGAAACTGTTTAGTATTAACTTCTAGGGAATTGCTAGTATTAGCATCGGTAAAAAGGACACATATGTCACATTTTTCTATTCTTTTTCTTTTGAAATCCTCATATGATAAACCATCATAATAATATGTATGACACCTATCCCTCCATGAACCCCATTTTGTCACCTCTTAAGATACCTCATTTTCACTATTGGACATTTTTTCTAATGTAGTGGCGAGGGTAGAGTGATGCTGAAGACCAAAAGCCTTCAACCTATTGACTAATATATTAATTTGTTGACATTTTCATTGTCATTGCACGAAGTCCTCTTGTGTTGCATTTAAATGATCTAATAGCACATGTGGAGGGTCTACAGGTGACAGAGGTTGTGGATGAGAATTTTGAGGAGGGTTTACGGGTGGTGATGGTGGTGGACAAGGAGAATTTTGAGGAGGGTTTATAGGTGGTGATGGTGGTGGACAAGGAGGGTTTATGTTGGGTAGTCTTTCATTTACTTTTTCTCTTCTTGGTTTGTTTGATGAATCTGATATAAAATTAACAAAAGAAAATTAAAAATCACTATCATTACCTAATTTGATAAAAAAATATAAATAAAAAACAACAAAACAACAAAAAAAATAATAGATACCTTTCTTATGGGGTGTCATTGCTTGAAAATGTGAAAATTGTTGAATATATCTTGTTTTCTTCAAAGCTTGATCGGGTTCTTAGGTGTTTTTTCCCTCCTCCACTCTGGTGCTCTAGTGTTTAGGCATTCGAAATTGCCTAAGCCGCACACGATTTGGAAAATATTATATGTTTATAATAACTCGATCGGGTTATTAGCAACATCTTATAACCCAATCAAATTCTTATAAAATATAATATGTCTAATAACCTGATCGGGTTATTAGAAACATCTCAAAACCCGATCAGGTTATTAGAAACATCTCAGACCCGATCAAGTTCTGAGAAAGGTAAATTTTTTTAATAATATTGTCTAGGCTTGGTTACCAAGCCTAGTACAATTTCAAAATTTCAATAACCTGATCATGTTATTGTTAGAAACACTGAGAGGGGGGGTGAATCATTGTTTGTCTATTTATAACTTTTAGCAACTTAAACATAAATCAAACATATATTTAATGAAGCTTAACATAAGAAATCATAACACATGATATGATTATGGGGAAACCTTGATCAGAGGAAAAGCCCGGTGGGAATTAGTACCCACAAATATTGTACTAGTATAGTGAACTTGTTAAAGTTCCTTTTCCCTATTAGAAGCAGTTTTTACAATGCAAGTACAATGACCTTGTTAAAGGTCTAACCCTGTTAGGAGTCTTTTACAAAACTCTGTTAAAGGTATATGGCTCACTGCCCAATAAGATGAAGGCTACAACCTTTTGATAGTTGATATACACTATATCAAAAGTGAACTACTGTGATGACACTGTTGTCTGATCAGTTCTGTGTATGCTCAAATGCTCTTACTCTCTTAAATAGATTTATCTCATATTGAATTCATCATACTACTCTTCTATATCTTTTTCATACATTCTATTCGACACTTGTAACATAACTTTACATTACATACTTATATGTTCATACCTGAATAGACGCGACCCAAAACAAGACTTATGGTCGGCCCTAAAACATAATACACAAAACTTCTGAGAAAGTTGACTTAAGAATGTTTAAAACAATACTAATTACATCTTTACAAACATATAATCAAAGGCGCTTGGCTGTTACATAACAAAATAATTCACGCTGATCAAAACACTAGTCGCCTTCCATGCTTTGTCTTCTAGATTGCGTGTGTACTGATCTATCTGTAACTTCTCTGTACTATCATGTCATACCATGCATATCTGGACTTAGTATGTAGACATCAGATAGATCATATATATGAACCTGCATACTCTGATTCAATGTCTACCATGTGCACTGATGTGCTGATCTCTGTATATCTCTGTCTGTCTTGTTTTCCATACTTAGTCATTTTGTCTTTCATGACAGAAACTTAATATGACTTTGTTTCCATAATGAAAACACAAAAATAATCATATGTCCTCTAGGACTCAACTTTCCAACAATATCCCCCTTTGTCATTAATGGCAACAAAGGAATGTGGCCAAGTTACTCAAAATGACTTAACACAAAAAAATTGTATATCTCTGCATTCCTTAACATATATATATATATA
>MU224968.1:1029853-1041100 GCA_018584345.1 Thuja plicata
ACATAATCATAATCAGTGTTGACTTCAGGGTGTTGGATGTTCATAGCTATCATGAGTATCTCCTCAGATACTGTAGAATCTCCATCAAGGCCTAGGACCCTACTTACACCATAAGTAGTGCATTTTATATAGTGATGAAACAGAGACAGGTCAAAAAGTGGCTTGAAATTATCTGGAATCTTCACCAATTTCCTATCTACTCTGGGCATGAACTTAGGCATCTCATACTTCTTGATCAAATGATCTCTTTTGACATATTCAGCTTTGATTTTCTTAAAGTCAATATCAGTGCATAAGGCACCAGTAATTCCAAATACCTCAGCTACTGACCTCCTATCTATGGAAACTAGGGTTTCTTTGTTCTTTTTTCTAATTACCCTAGCCACTGGGCAATAGTTTTTTGCTAGCTCCCTAATGAGACCAATATCCACATATACATCAGGCACAATTAACTTAGCCATATTCAAATCCCATGAATTGCAAATTGGGACTGGTTTAACCCTATTATTTCAAAAATAATGAAACAGAGTACTACCAGAGTAGTCTGGGGTTACCGGGTTTCTGCATCGCGACCACTTGTCACTCCATTCTTCCCAATCAGTGTTATTTGTATTCAGAGTCCCAGGCAGCAATTCAACAAATTCTTCTGTGTACTTCTTTGGTGCGACTTCCTTCTTCTTTCCAGACCCTTGTGAGGTGGTAGGAACGATTGCTTGACTCATCCTGCTTCTCTTTTGAATTTTACTGTCTCAGACACAAAAATCCAGATAAATAAGCTCCTTACTCTTCGCAGAAAACTTAGAATGCAGAAATGGGAGTTGTACAGAATCCAACTCAATCATTTAGACTTATAGCCATTAAGGACTGTGTCTTGTCAACTTGAAATCCAAATTCCTGTACTTGAACTGTCACAAATATTTCATTCTGTCATTAATGTCGCGATCAACTTGCACTGTTTGATCCTATCTGGAAGAGAGAGTGTACACTTTTTTCCATCTGGCACTCGTCAACCTGAAAATTGCCAGCACATTGCACTTTATTCACTTTTATAAATACCCTTGCGAGTGAGTGACACATCCCCGTTACCTAACTGGTCGCATACTCGCCGTCCATCCTCGCTCAACTTTTCATCTTCCGCGAGTGAGCGATGACCTAGCCCGTGACTTTATCTTATGTCTATCGCGTACTCACTATCTGTCATTCTTTGGCTTCTCTTTTCATGCGAGTGAGCGATGCTTTCATTTTTTACTCATCACACTCTCGCGAATTCACCTTTTATGTCATCTGAATCTGGGCAACTAAGCGACAATACATCTTTTCTTTCATCTATTCCTTAATCGCACACTCACTGACTATTTCAACTACACTTTTTGATCTGGGTGACTGAGCGATGGTTTTCATCTTCTGACTCGTCGCACCCTCGTGAGCTATTTTTCTTCTACCTTCATTGATTGGCGAGTGCACGACATCCTTCATTTTTCGCTCATCGCACACCCGCGAGCTGATTTTTGATGTCACCTGACCATCGGCGAGTGAACGAGGCGTCTAATAGTCCTTTAGTCGCTCGGTCGCAGACTGCTATGATTGCTGAAAATGACTTGCGCGACTAAGCAACATTTATTCCTTCACTGCATACTTTGTCTGGTCGCACACTCGCTATCCTTTTACTCCAGCTTTTATCTTATGTGTGAGTGAGCGATGGCCTCGGTTCTTTAACTCGTCACACACCTGCGGGCTCAAAATCTTACTCTGTCATTGACGGCGAGTGCGCGACTGTCTCTTTTCTTTCATTAATTGCTCACTCGCGAGCTCTTTTCCTTCCATCTCTGTTGATCGGCGACTGAGCGATGTCCTTCCTTCTTTGCTTGTCGCATACTCGCGAGATGACCTTTCATCACCTCAAAGTTTTAGCGAGTGAGCGAGGTGTTGAATGGGCTCTTAGTCGCTCGGTCGCGGACTATCATGAAACTTGAAAAGTACTTGTGCGACTGAGCGACAAATCTTCACATTAACACTCCACCTCTTCGCCGCGCACTCGCACTGCAAAAGACAAGCGAGTTAAAACATGAGCGAGTGGGCAACATCTACAAGACATGACCTCATCGCGCGGTCGCTGACTTTTGATTTTGACATAAAAGCTTGATGCGGGTATACGATTGCTTAAGTTTTAACAATACTCGCTCGGTCGCGGAGAAGGAGGTAGACAGTATGACTTTAGAGCGACTGCGTGACATACAAATTTTTTACTCATCGCTGACTCGCTAACTTAAAAATTGACTTCCATAAAGCATCGCGACTACGCGATTTACAAATTTAAAACATGAACCCACTCACTCGCAGACAGACCAAAACTTGACACAAACAGCTCACAATTGCGCGATTCTCTTCACTGACAGCTCGTCACCTACTCACACAATTTAAAAAAATTGCAAGAAGACCGATGCGACAAAGTGACTAAGGATAAAACATGATTTCAAAAAGGGATTGACTTATTTTGAGCGGAAAAACATAAGATTTGAAAATAGGAAAACCTGGGAAAAACAAAAGACCAAGAGATTCAAAAAAATTTCAACATAGTGCTAACACTACCGATGGTAGAAATTGTGCCTCTGGTTTTAAGGTTTAGGTTTTTAGGTCTTTAGGCTTTCAAGAATTAAAGATGGATACACCAATCCACTTGAGATGCACATCCCCAGATGACCAAAGGTCCTTTTTGGGCAATGTCTCAGAAGAAATCCTCACTTGCATTTGTAGGCAGGTTGGTGGTGATGATTTTATAAATTTTGCTGTGTTGATGTTATTGGGTCGAGACTTCCTTGACAATGTCGACAGAATATACCACGTCTACATGGACATTATGTCCCAGATTTTTGTGTCTCTCCTTGACCTCAGAGCACAGAAGGTGGATATGCTAATGCTGTTGAGGAAGGTTTTTAAAGAGAAATTCTTGAAGGATGATGTCAATGTTGTTGTTTTTGCAGAATTAGGGGTGGGGATCCCTTGGCCAAGAGATATAGACAAGTTGTTGGTCTCGGGCAGAAATGTGGCCAGACAACCCTTTCTGTTGAACCTCAATGACAACCAACTAACATGATACAGGAAATGGGCATGGCTTGGGAGGGATTTTCTCCGAAAATGGTTTTACCTTGATGAATTCGATGAATCAAACTAAACATGGCTTGATGAATTATCAGAGATTATCCTCTCTGGAAAATTCTACTTAGACGAAAGGGAAGATGAAGATATATGATTCCCTAGTTTACCCATTCTTGTTATTCTAGTTTTTTGAATGGACATGCAAAGTTTCACTTTCTTTTAACCGATAAGAAGTTGCCTAGTAGGTTTCTATTTTTACTATACGATGTAAATTTTTGAAAAAAAAAAATAATAATTTTCCAAGTTCATTTCAATTTTATTTTTATGGGTACAAAAAATGATTCTTAGACTTCTCTATGATTACAATATTTTAAATAGTTGCTTTACCTGTGTATTATACATTTAAGTATATGCTTAAGTGATGGATTAGTACTTCCATTTTTTAAATCTCAAGATTGAGATTCTAAGTTTTTAAAATGATTAAGTTTCTTTATCAGTCCAGAGCAAGTTTCTATTTTTAATTTTCCAATGTGTCATATCGATGTCTGATTATAAGATAGAAATAATTGAATTAAAATATAAATCTGACTACACTGTAAAACTAAACATTTAATAACATTTATTAAATGTAATAACTAATAAGCTGAAGTTGTAATTTAAAATGATTAAGTTACACTCACATGTCGTAGTGACATCAAATGACAAGCCAAAAGTTAATGGGACCGCGATAGTCCGATAGTGCCAGTGACCGTTGGATGAGCACAGATCAATGGTTTGCGGTGTATTTCAGGCCGAAAGGGAAAAGAAACCCCATTTTTGCAAACCTCTTCTGAAATAATGTAAATGAACAAAAAATTCCAGTCATTCTAGAATAAGTATCACTTACCTTTGCCTCAAATTAAAATGCAGCAATGTAGTCATGACTCACCAATGCAGTATTGAGTATACAATTGCACTTAATAGTCTGAAACATCTGAAACTTTGCTATGATCAAATATAGAGATATCAGATTGTTTTTATACTAATCCTTCTTAAGAAAATTTAGCGGGAGGTATTAGGTATACAAATATTTGGCGAAGCCCGCGTAATTATAAAACGTCTTTTGTTATTTCTGAGGTGACTATGGGTCATCCAATACCTTTGCATGATTAATAAATTTGGCTGCATTACGTCGGTTAGAGACACGTGTCTGTAAAATGCCAGGCGAATATAGGCCGTCGATTTGGGGTCACTTAGAAATTATAGGTGAATGTTTTAAATTTATGTGGACCAAAATTTATATTCCATTGGTGATAATGTGTAAGAAATAGAAAAATTAAATAAATCGATGGGCGATGGGCTGGGGCTTTGGACCCAATATTACTAAATGTGAGGCAACAGGGTGAATCCAATATGTCAAAAATATTCACCAATTCTAGGGTCACCGACATGCAACATTCGCCAAAAGGCGAATAATCGCCACTAAAGTTTCCGCTGCTTCCCACCATGGAAATCAATCTATGAAACCATTTACCTCATAGAAGGTGTACTAATAGATGATGTCATCCAAGTTGGCCATGACGCCAATACATCTCATAATTATATATTGGGTTTCCCAATATGTGGTGCATGTACTATTGAGCATATTTATAAAATTAAGTCCATCACCCTCAATAAAGATTTTTTTATTTCCTTGATTAATTGCTAAGTCAATACCATAAAAGGAAGTTGCCACCTTATCCATGTGGGCCATTTGTAAACCCCAATTCACTGAATAAGATAGGAAATTTTTTCCACATTTGACTCTTACGAGACCACCGCCACTCTCTCAACCAAATTTCCCAATTGAAATGATATCAAATTTGAGTTTGACCCAACCAGAGTTGGGGCTCAATTGCTCTTTTTTTGTTAATCATTCTTAGATTATTTAGATTTTATATCAAGTAGATAAAATTGTAGTCCTAATTCATTTCTTCTCCAAAAATCAAGTAGTTCTAATTAATGTCTTCTCAAAATGGTATTTATCTTTCTCCATGCGGACCAAGGTAGGGAAATCCCTAATCGAATTTCATTTTTATATTGATGGATGAAGTACTAAGTAGATTGATGAAAAGAAGTCAATGGGATCATAATTTAGAATGCGGTTAAAACAATGCATGGGATATCTAGATACATTGTGCAGGGAGTGCCTCTCAATGGGTGTTGAGGTGCTCAAGTGGTCATCAAGGGTAATCCATTGATGAGTTGTAATCAAGTGATAACTTACTAGATGAACTAGGCTTAACATTGATGCTCAATTAGGATCCATTTTAGTGCTTTTTAGGATTTCATGTGTGTTATGCTTTATCTAGTGACCTAAGTCCTACATTTTTGGCTTCTTTTCCTCCTTCCCATGTTTGAAGTTAAATTTTGGCCTCTTCTAGGTGGAAGAGGACACCCTAGGCATCCTCTTCTCGGGAAGATGATGCCCTAGGAAACATCTTCCATGATGTTTAGACCGAAATTTAAATTGGGATCATGTCTAGTGAATATTAGCGGGATTTTTCTATCTTTGTTTCTCTCCTTCAAAATTTGAAACCTAAAATGTTGTGATAGGTATAAAAGTGTCATATCTCTCCTTATTTTGCTAACCAAAATCAAGAATTTAAGTGTTCTACAATTTCATATCCAAGTATTCAAGATCATTTCTTAAAGCATCTAAGACATTTTTCAAGGCATTTTTCTCCTCTGTAGCTAGGTTTGTTGAACACACTTCAGATGCCAAGAAGGGGGTGGGGAGGTGTGTGAATCAACATAAACTAAAACATACTAACTAACTTTAACAATCACCACATAAAATAATAAGCAAGTAATGAACGTAAATAGAAACACATAAAAACTTTGATTTTGTATGTGCAAAACCCAAATTGAGGAAAACCACGATGAGCACTTGCTCCAGACATTCAACCACGAGCTCACTACCAATACACCAATGAATACAAATAGGAGCTCACTACCTAAGTAGCAAGATACAACAATAAACTTGTGCACCCAAGACTCACTATCTCAGGGGTATGGAACATACAATATTTTACAACAATAAAGAGATAAATATATGGTATTAATCTTATATATTATTTATGCTAGAAATAAATAATTGTCCTATTTTTATTACTAAAGCTTTGTGAAGAATAGGAACTTGATGAAAGATTCTCTATTGTCTATTGTTAATGACTATTTATGAGAAACTAAATAAAGATGCTAGAACCATCGCTCTATTCCACCTTAGATAATCATTCATTTTAAACTATTATTTCAATGACATATCAACTATTGTAATAAAGAGGATGCACTCATTTTTGTGACAACTACATTTGACACTTCATCTAATAAAATAAAATACTTCACCTATTCCCATTCTTCCCCATCACAAAATGGTTTTGTTGAACCATGTTATAATAATGATTTTTAGAAGAATAAAAATTTCAGAAAGCAGAATGTCTACATTCTTTCAATTAATACTTTGTAAGAAAGAAATGTTAAAAATAGACTCCTCCCCTACCCCGTTAGTAAAATTGAAATTTAATGTAACCATAGATAGATAATTAAAGTCTATTTAGAGTTGAAATATAAAAATTCATGTTTGGAACTTCTTATGAAATTAAGAAAATACTGATGGATCATAGTTGCTTTTGACCTCTCCTCAATGGCGTCAGAAACATTCTCCTGCAAGATATTATAATCCATTTTTTTCTAGAATAAGATTTCGGAAGCCATTGAGGGAGAGGAAAGAACAACTTGATCCAGTAATAAGCCTTCTCTAAGGCCAAAATAAGGTTGATATGAGAAGTCATGCTAATTTTCCAGACTTACAGAGAAGTACAAAATCCAAAGACGAGGTATTGGTGGTGTATAAACCATTTGAGGTAGAATATATAAAGCGTTTGAGGAACCGTGAACACTAAAAGAAATCTTTTTGACACAGTAAATGTGATTTTCTATCTGTACAAAATCTTTTAAAGTACAAAGAAGATAAGAATGAACCTTTAAAGGATAAAAAAGCATCTGAGATCTTCTTGTTATCCACATTTACAAAATTCGAAATCTGCGCACACAAAATAACGAAACTAAGAAAATCTTACTTATACTGCAAAAAAATCTTTTAGTTCAAATGGACCATCTAAATGTCTGTTCCCTCCCATATTTTTTTACGTCCTTAATCATAAATTTTCATAACCATGCTCCAATAATCTTTCCAATATTGCAAAAAGAAGTGATTCATTAGGAAGTGAAAAGAGGTCTGACTTGATAAGCTTGTCTTCTCCTTTAACGAGAGGCCAGCTACACTTTAGCACCCTTTTGGGGTTTAAGGATAAGAGGAAACTACTTTACAGTAATAAGATTCGAACAAGAAATTGAGCAATTTGCATTAGTCACTGCCAAGCAACGAACAGTTGTGACCTCTTCCTCAAAGGTCATTAAAAATTCCTTATCATTATTAAAGAATTTTTCTTATTTTACTTTTTCAATGGATCATAAGCATCAGTTTATTTATTTATATATTTATATAGATAAAATATATAGTTGTAGAATTGAATAATAGTAAAGTAAAAATATTCAAAGAGCATGGGTAAGGAAATCTAGTAAGTATTTACAAGATTTAGAAATATGAATTGATGTAGATAATAATTAAAAAAAACATGTTTTGAGTAAATGTTTTATATTTTTATATTAGAAAAATAATAACTGAACTTGTAGATTTGATCTTTCTTTGCAAAGATGATTATTGGAATTTGATTTATTTGAATTCAATTAGTTTAGATGTTTCGACTTATGTTTAAAACTTATTCTTAAAAATAAACAAATTTAGGATTTATCTACACGAAATCTTAAGCTATATATAAAAGAAAGAGAAAAATGGTTGAACTCCATGCATGTGTGATTCCTATTATATCTCAATTTTTTATGTTGTTCATCCCATCATATAAGCTTTTTTTTTTTTTTGGGCAAAAATGGCAGAGCCATTATAATATATTTAATATTTATTTTAAGAGGTTTTGTCTCCTCTAATTGAGGGTAAATAAAGTAATACCCTTCTGTATGAAAGTTTTTCATGTAGACTTCTTTGATTTTGAGGATAATTAGTAGAGTGTTCTTTATTGTAGAACTTAGAGGTGTTATTTACATTCCCTCTTAGTATGCCTCTAGGCATCATAATTTTGCCTTTTCAAAGATTCAACTAATATTTTGCCTACATGTGGTCAAGGTTGCCTTATCATCCCCCTTATTGCTAGTGTGATGAATTCTATGAGGATATTGGTAATATTTTAGGTAAATTCTTGAAGGTGGATCATGTAAGTAAATTTTTTGGTCATACTTCCTTTTCCTATATTTCATTTGAAGTTCATATTTCAAAATCTCTACTTAGAGAAGTCATTATATAGGTTAATAATAGAACTTAGTCTCATCTGGTGGACAATGAAGGAATACCCTTCTAGTGCAAGCACTATTTTTCTACTAGCATTTTTTCTTCTAAGTGCTACCATAGTGTTTACAACGAGTCTTCCTCTACCTAGTGGAATAATGTTACTCATGAGAACCTCACTATTTTTCTTCATTTCTCTTCCAAACATGATGTTGTTTTAGAATATTGTAACCCACCCACTTTTTTTAATAACATCTAGGCTCAACTAATAAGCCTAAGGTTTTTAGTCCATCTCATACTTTAATCTCTTCTCTTCCTCTCCATCATCCTATAAACTTAGTTGTTAGTGATACTTGCAAGTCCAAATCTCCTTTTTTAATTCCTTCTCTAGTTTTTACTTTCAAGACTATTTTTTGCTTTAGGTTTAGTGGTTCATAGTTATTCCAAAAGTATTTTTGGTTACCTTCATTTTTCTTCTTGGGTTAGGGTTATTCGTATTGTAAGAATGGATCTATATATGTAGGAGTTCCATGTGAAAAATAAACTTCTCACTCACAAGGCTTCACCTTGTAAGGTTAGGATGTCAAACATGCTTGGAGAGAGAGAGAGAGAGAGAGAGAGAGAGAGAGAGAGAGAGAGAGAGAGAGAGAGAGAGAGAGAGAGAGAGAGAGAGAGAGAGAGAGAGAGAGAGAGAGAGAGAGTGTGTGTGTGTGTGTGTNGAGAGAGAGAGAGAGAGAGAGAGAGAGAGAGAGAGAGAGAGAGAGAGAGAGAGAGTGTGTGTGTGTGTTTCTAAGGTAGCCCTTGTTTCCACACCAATAGGTAGAGATAAGGATGAATTTTTCTCAACATTTTAATCTAAAAAATGTACTATGGTAAGTGTTAGAGATCAATTCAGGATTAGTCTCAATGTTAGGATATATTCAATAAAAGAAGTAGTGATGAATTGAGGAGAAGAGATTAATTCCAGAGAATACAAAGCCTTACTCACAACAACAATAGAAACATACATAGTATCTATTGGAATACACTTTAATTGGAAACCTTAGGCATGTGGCCTTGATAAAACTTTCTATTGAAGTATGGAGGAGATACCCTCTGATCCATTGTAATGTGAAGAGAAGTATCAGAAAATGTGTGATGATGAATAGCAGATGGAAAGGATTGGTAGACATGAACGCACTTGACACCACCTATGCATGTATTATGTTAATGGGTTCAGGAAAAAAAGGGATGTATAGCAGGAAAATGATAAGAAATAATTCCATTGATATAGAGATATTGATATAGACCATTTACGGTGAGACCCAACATAAACCATCAGTGTAGTAGAAAGAAAAACTAAGGATTAAGTAGGCTTAGATTATAGGGAAATAGGAGTAGGTACAAGTAGAACATATCTAGGGATCAGTGACTATCTCAGCACCTTTGCAGTACCCTCATGCTCCAATGCTCTCACTCATAGATGACACTTATTCTTACAAGCTAGTTAATTCCTTCAAAGGTGGATACTTTTATGAGAATATTGTGAAGAATTTATAACATCTTAATACACCATGGAGGCCATTGATTCAACGATCAATAGAGAAGAGGGCACAAGTGATGAAGGAGGAATTTTTATTTTTTGGGTAGTTATAGACTTAATCATGGATTAATTTGTTTTTCCTTAGGAGGGGTGAGAGGAAAGGAAGGTTCCGTAGGATAGTTAGTTGAGGTACAAAATGAGATGGATCTATTTGTGGTGACCTCCTAAAATTACTATGGTTTATAGGGCGAGGGTTGTCCACTATGATAGGCAACTTAAGCTAAGGGTGAGCCTCAAACATATGAAACATCAATATCTTTCCTTTTTTTGTGCTAGGCGTAGTTAAAATAATATGAGGCACTATTATAGAGTGCATATTCTTTGGTAGATGCAAATTTTCCCCTTAATAAATAAACTTTACTTTGGTCCTTGATAAATAGGGAATATAAAAAAAATCATGTTGAATAATAGGGGTGGGCTGAGATGTATGGATGAATAAAGAAGAATTTATATGTGTTATAGATTTATAAGATATTTCTCTAGCCTTATATTTTTTTAATCTTTGAATAAAAATTTTGGTTGGGTGAGCTCAGGCCCTTCTAGAATAGGCCACAAAGAATATAACAGAAGTCCTCTAGAGGATATTAGGGGCTAATTTCCAATGTCTGTAATAGTGTTCATAATACCCTCCTAGGAAAAATTAAGGCATTTATGAGACACCAATGAGATTGCTCCCATTGAAAATAGCTAGGAGATACTTCGCTTTACTTGAAATATATTTTACTTGGGAATAATGATCAAATTCATAGAAACCTCCTTGGGTCCCATAAGAACTTTAAAGGTGGTAGATCGCAACGGGGAATGGATAATACATTGTGAGTTTTAATGGTAAATTAACACTTATATCTTGTAGGTTGTTGCCTGATAAAAAATATGATTTCATCTAAAATAACATATATTTGGTATGTAGATTCAATAAGAATGCCCCTTATGATGTACCTTTAATTTGTCGAGGGATGTAAATGGGAGAAGGCTCTCTACAATATAGGGTGCCTAGAGGGGTAAATGATATGAGTGATGGTTCTCAATGTAGTGGAAATGGATTAGTGTAAATATTAAGTACACTATTTTTCCTATTCACCAACCTATTACCTTTCTAATTTCTCTCATTTAGCCAAAAGGTATTGTTATATATGTTGTCTTGGATGATATATATATATATATATATATATATATATATATATAT
>MU224968.1:1044867-1061399 GCA_018584345.1 Thuja plicata
CATATATATTATCTAAAAAAAAAAAAATATTGGGCTGTAATTTGCTGACAGTTGAATTATTCATTACCTCATCTCTTTCTCCTATGGTTGGGTTGAATGACATATGAAATGGGCTCTGTCATGGGTGAGAGGGTCTCCTAGAAAAATGGAGAGGTAGAGGAAGGACGGGAAGTGGTGAAGGGTCCTATAATAGGAAAAATAAATAATACAAAATACATGTTATAAACAAGAAATACTAAAAAATAAAAAAATGTATGGACTAAAAAGAAAATGCATACTAGAACATAAGTTGGAACTCTTGTGCTAGAGGGAGCCAAAACCATTCATGAATCAGTTTGGACCTTATCCTTTATGGTAAAATAGAAAAGATGTTATAGGACTGAGAAATAATAGATAATACAAATAATGTATACACTAGATAATACAAATTTGCATACTAAAGCCTCAGTTGGATCTCTTATGCTTGGGCTACATGATAAACAAAATGGGCTCCATCATGGGTGAGAGGGCCTCCTAGAAAAATGACAATGTAGAGGAAGGACAGGAAGTGGTTAAGGGTCCTATAACAGAAAAAATAATACAAAATACATGTTATAAACAACAAAATACTGAAAAATAAACAATGCTTAAACTAAAAGAAAATGAATAGCACAGTTGGATCTCTTGTGCTAGGCAAGGGATCCCTAGGAAGTGGAGAAGGGTTCACATCATCATAGGCAGCTATGACCAATTTTTTTATGAAAAGTCATAGCAAATGACATACTAATAGAGGAACATGATTATTAAAATATTTTGAACAAAAAAGAATGCAATTGAAAGTAAATATCAAAACATGTTACCTCCACCCTCTCCTGAAAATCAACAGTGTCTGGGGAATTCATTAGTTCAGTGAAACCCAATTGATTCTACATGTATACAATAAACAAGTCAAGTGCATTCATCAATATAGACTACATTAAAATGTTCATAATACATTTCAACAGATATCCTTAAATTGGACTTAATTACCTTTTGTTGTTTCATTGTCCCCGATGATTTCTTCCTCTTTCCTAATGACCTCAAGCTTGGTGGGGTAGGCTAACAAAAAAAAAATTAACATAAGAGAAATAATATGATACCACATGGGTTCAATTAAAACTATAAACAAGAGGTGTGCAAAATATGATAGCACATAGCTCTGTAAGCCAAAGTCAATGGTAGAAAGGGTGACATACTCAATCTCAAAAATCTGAGCCCCTGACAAGCCATATAAAACAACAAATAAATATATAAGCAATAGTTTACAAAGAAGATTATGATTCACTTGAATTCCACAAATCATTATGCTCCACAACTCTATTATATCACAAGTTTATAAACAAATTTTACGAACCATTATTACAATATATAAAATTTCTCTTCTTTCACACACAAGACTATTCTATAACAAATTTCTAGTCACAGTTAGAGAAGAATGGTTTGGATTGTATTCATGGGGGTCAGAGGTTAGGAAAACTTTTGCATCAGGTAATAGGACTATTGTAGCCTGGCAGTGAGTATGTTTTAGTGTGTTTACCCTCAGAATGGAGGGATTTAGAATGCTTTTAGGTTGAGAGTATGGTGCATGAGCACCTACTAGCACATGGAGTCTCATGAAGATTGTAGACCCTTGATGTTATCAGTGCCCTCTTGTCCCAAAGGGGCCCAAGACATCTTGTAGTTCAAGGCTTTAGAATTAGTCTATCATTGAGATCCAATTGTGAGACCTAGTTCCAAGTTTGGGCACTTATAAGCCACTTGGTACACTATTGTCATGGGATATGTACTATGGTCATGGGATTCAACTCTGCATAAAACAAACTTGTCCAGATTTCCCTATGTCTTATCCTTCTAATGGAACTATTTTGGTGAAGAGATCTTACCTATAACTCTAGTTATCGTTATTTTTGTCTCTGCAACTCTAGTTTTTGTTCATTTCTAAGAGTTTCACATTGTTTTTCATGTTTGAAGCATTTCCACCATGGGAATATGATAATATATGGTGGAAAGCTTCTTTGTAATATGATTTCAAAGATTCTTCACTTTTTTTTTTGTGTTGATGTAGGGAGATGGCCATATGATCGAGCCATAGGTGTATATCTCAATGTATTCACCAAATCTGAACATACACAGTAGTGTATAACTTCTAGAGAACCGAGTACCAAGGGTCGTAATTGTGGATTTGATATTTTTTTGTAAATACCTCAATGTTCCAATTGGTTTTAGAAGGAAACACTTCCATTTTCTAGCACTTGCATCATAGTAGGTGGTATGGATAGTGATGAAAATATTTGGGGTTCTTATGAACCTAGGGTGTAGATGGGTTCTTGTCTATGGTGAAGATATAGACTATCATATGTGGACTGTCCTAGTATGATAGTGTAATTCCAGAGAGTAAAGTTTACTGAACTAGCAAGTGAATGTGCTTTGAGCGATATGATAAGGAACTTGTGATAAGTTGAGGGGTTTTTGGGGTGTCTTAGAAGTCATATGTTGGGATTCTTCAGAAGGCCATGGAGGTGTATTGAAGGATTAAGGATATCCACAATCAATGAGCAATTAGAGATTATATCCATGATTTTGAACATAAAATAAGAGTAAAAGAATGATGGTTGGAAGTTTTGAATGATGTTCAAGGTTGATTCAGAAGCCAATAAGTGATTGGTTGGGGTATGAGTCTATGTATAAGTTTAGCATTGTTTGAGTTGAGTCCAAGGATGGAGGGTGGGAGTTGAAATCAATTTGAGTCATGATGGATGGACAAGGAAGTGACTTAGTTGAGTTGAATTACATTAGAAAAAATTATTCGACCATAAAGAAATAGAATACAAACATACACTAAGTTACCACCATAGAAATTATAAAATATGATATTTTGAAAAAAATGTACTATTCTATTTTATGAATATTTATAAAACATTACCTCAGGTGTTTGAGCTACCCATCTATGTCTACTAGAACAAACACTCCTTGTTGTGCTTGTAACACGAGATGCACCCTACAATGCATATTATTCATGTATCAATTTAGATTATTCTATACATAAAAATGTATTTACTTTTAATATATTTAGGTAATTAATTAAAATAACATGTCAGAACACAAATTTAAACAAACCTGTCTCGGATCTGTACCATCCACCATTGACAACAGATCATCTATTAGGGCCATATCCTCAGTAGTGGATGCCTAACATCTTCTCCCACAATTTACACATGAATGGGATGTTGGACCAACCACACTCTCCTGAATATATACCCCATCACATATACCATTACAACTAATCTAGATATGCTCAATGGGCTGGGGTGACCCTGCAAGTGTATCTGATGATAATGGAGCTCGCACGGGATGAGATGATCCTAATGGTGCATCTGATGACGGTGGAGATGGCGCCAGATGGGATGATCATAATGGAATATCTAATGAAGATGGAGGTGGCACAGGCACTGATCCATCCTCTCCAACTAACTGAGTGACATGCTGGATAATGACATTAGTCAACGATGCAGCTACATGAAGAGTCTGTATATCCATAGAATCCTTCACCACTACTGGGACCACAACATGAATGAGGGGTTTTCTCACAGTATGCCTCCTCTCATGTGGTTGGGCAATCCTATGTTCCCCAGGTCTATCCTGTGTAAAGCCTCTCCCTCTAGCCTGGAACTCACGAAAGTCAAAGTAATTCAGCTTCTTGCTAAGGATAAAATCACAGTATAGATTCCTCAAAAAATATAAAGTTACCTCATTATTATTACAATGTGGTTGGTCAAATGCCATGTACCACCTATCCCAAAAATATATTTCATCCCCCTATGAGCACACCAATGTATAGGAAATCGTTTAGTATTAACCTCTAGGGAATTGCTAGTATTAGGATCGGTAAAAAGGGCACATATGTCATGTTTTTCTATGCCTTTTCTTTTGACATCCTCATATGATAAACCATCATAATAATATGTACGAAACCTATCCCTCTATGAACCCCATTTTTTCACCTCTTGAGACACCTCATTTGCACTACTGGACATTTTTTCAAATGTAGTGGCGACGGTAGAGTGATGCTGAAGACCGGAAGCCTTCAACCTATTGATTAATATATTAATTTTTTGACATTTTGGTTGTCATTGCACAAGGTCCTCTTGTGTTGCATTTACATGATCTAATGGCACATGTGGAAGGTCTACGAGTGGTAGACGTTGTGGACAAGGAGAATTTTGAGGAGGGTTTATGGGTGGCGATGGTGGTGGACGAGGAGGGTTTACGTGGGTGGTCTTTCATTTACTTTTTCTCTTCTTGGTTTGTTTGACGAATCTAATATAAAATTAACAAAAGAAAACAAAAAATCAATATCATAACGTAATTTGATAAAAAAAAAAAAAAAACAACAACAAAACAACAAAAACAATAATAGATACCTTTCTTACGGGGTGCCATTTCTTGAAAATGTGCAAATTGTTGAATCTATCTTGTTTTCTTCAAAGCTCGATCAGGTTGTTAGGAGTTTTTGCCCTCCTCCACTCTGGTGCTCTGCGGTTTACGCATTCGAAATTGCCTAACCTGAGCATGATTTGCAAAATATTATATGTTTCTAATAACCTGATCGTGTTATTAGAAACATCTTATAACCTGATCACGTTATTAATAAATATAATATGTCTAATAACCCGATTTGGGTTATTAGAAACATCTCAAAACCTAATCAGGTTATTAGAAACATCTCAGACCCGATCAGGTTCTGAGAAAGGTAAATTTTTTTAATAATATATTCTAGGCTTGGTTACCAAGCCTAGTACAATTTCAAAATTTCAATAACCCGATCGGGTTATATGAATTTAGAATTTTTTTAAACCAGCTGTCTACTTTTTTGGTCCACAACTTGGTACACACACACCCATATTAGGCAATTCAACCCAGTTGGGAGCCGCCCAAGAGGCAACCTCTTCAACATTTCCGCTGGGTGACCAAGGAAAGACTTTAAACACACCCTAGCCGACATTCCCAAAATTATTATTTAAAAACTTATCTTCCATCGAATGATTTTTAAAAAAGAAAACTAAAATCCTCTTTGAATCATTCTAGAAAAAATCACAATGTTGCCTAGTTTCTTTCCCCAAACCTTGCTAAGCCAGTCATTAAAAAATTTATGGCTGGAAGAAATTTAATGTTTATGCACATAAAAAAGATTATAATATTATTAAAGAAAGACTATTTAGAGTTAATTGTGTTTACCATGTCTTCATCAGGAGAGAGGGAGAGGGTTTTCGAACCAGAATGAGGATTCTTACCCTTTGTTCCTCCTCCGGTCTTTGCACCACTGACAATGCCTCTGTCTTGCATTCCACATCCATTGGGTCTAGCATCTACTCCTCCACTAGGTTCCACATTCTATCCTCCATTGAATTTTCCATCAAAAATTGCAGAATCAAGATACTTGACACTATTTGAATCTACCTAAACAACTTTGTATCATAATTTACTGGGTTCTTTATCATATTATCTTTTAGCATCACCACCCTTATTAGTTGTATTAATTTCATCCCACATATCCTTAATGTCATCTTAACCAATCTCTTCAAAGACCGTACTACTAAGGGACTCAATTCAATGAGGAAGAACATACAGTCATGGTCTTCAAAGTCCAAACCCTAGACACAACACACAAAACACACATACAAATGATGTGAAATAACAAAATGTAAAGACAAGGGGATCAAAAAATAAAAAAAGGAATAAACAAAAATAATGAGAAGGACAAGAGGAATGATAAAAAGAGTCCCAAAGAGCCTACCATGAATCCCTACAACTATGGGAGAGCCCCATAGAGGACACCAGATAGCTCCAAACTTGCTAAGCCATTTCTTCCTTCTAATTAATTGATCTTTGAAAATAACGATTCCATTTGATTATATTTCATTTTCTAAATTGTAGAGAATAAAATTAGTCTACCTTGTACTTGATGAAAGGGTACTCAGAAAGATCCTCCTTAGAAATCAGGGTTGTTAAATGGGATGGGGAAACATTGAGGGGGATGTAAGGGTCATCAAGGTACCCTTTATTTCTTCAAATAGGGTTTAGGGAAAGGGACCTCAATCAAAGGGGTTTCAGGAGTAGGACCATAATTATTGGTAGGGATATTATTAGGTGATGAGGATGATTTAGTGGATCACGAGGACTCAGAAAATTCAAAATTTGTAGACATATCTAAAGTTTTCATGCCAAGGTCCTTAATTTTAACTTTAGATAGAGGGTTAACCCTATTATAACTAGTGGGGAGAGAAGTGAGAGTGACTTGAGAAGATTTGGGGCTAATCATAGGGTTACTGAGATCCACAAAAGGGGGGGTCTCCAAGATTATGGTTGCGACAACCCACTAGAGATTGGGAAAAATAGAAGTTACAAAGGAAAAATGTAAAACCTTGGTGGAGGGGGAGCCTCGCTTATTTTTTGGCCTTAATAATGAGTGAGACAAGGACAACATTAAACGGAAAGGAAAATTAAGTCTGATATTATGATGAAAGTGATCAAGAATAAAAAATTAATGAGAATGGAAACATTTAAACCTGCCTTCAATGTTGATGAATTTGATGAGCGTGAGGGAAACATCCTTCAATTCTATGAGTATCTCTTCCCTATTGAATCCATATTAGAGGCTCAGAACCACTTACCTAAGGCCCACAAAAACATTAAGATCTTTCTTATAGTGGCTATTAGTATTTATAGGGATAACTTTACCCTTAATAACTAGGCTAGTCACAACCACAATGATCTCCATAGATATTTAAAAGGAAACCATACCAATCTTAATCCTACCATTATCACAAGCCTCCACAAATTTCATAGAGAGGGTCAACTTGTAACAAGACATGCCCTCGATGTAGCTATCCAGATGCCTAACCTCCAACATGGGCAAAAGCGTGGTATTATTCTTGTATTTGTCATACTTTTGCACTTCAATTTGAATCAAATTTCTTCCCATGGTGTTATTGACATGAAAAATCACAAAAAATAACAATAGGATGAGGACCATTAACAATAGAAAGAAAAATAAGAAGAGAATAGATATGGAAAGATCTTAAATGCCACCCAAAATAGTGATAAATCTACATTATTAATTACAATTTAGGAAAATGTTATCTTTTCTTGAAGTGGCCATTTTTAGCTCAATCATGACAGGAGCTTGGTAAGGTATGTCTTGGAGTTCAAACCAATTTTTAATGTCTTTAGAAAAGCTTCCCACCAAGGATAACTTTAAGAAACCTCCTCCTAGGAAAAATTTTAAAAGCCTGGCGAATCGTACATTAATTTAGGGGAAAAATTTTATTGATGATGGCCAATATTTTTTCCAAATTAGGAAAATAATATAAAGGCATAGGTGATTTTTTCCCTGCCAAATTAAAATTCTATAAAATCGTGGCGAATTATAAATTAATGTGGGGGAAAATATATAATATATGAGGAAAATTATTTTCTTGTGAAGGTAAAAAAAATATTTGTACTGCCTATTTTTAAGTGTCGTTTGAAAATATATTTATTTTATTTGATAATCTATCATTAATTATGGGAAAAATAAAAAATTTATTTGGCGATTTTCAAAAGATGGGACTTGTCAATGCATCATGTGGGGAAACGCCAACTAATATTAAATGTCTTATTTGAGACCATTTTATTATCCTAGATCAATGGCTAAAGTTTAATTTTGGCCCAATTTTGTGAAGGAAACAAAGTTTTCCAAGAAGTGACCCGAATAATGACACGTAATGGTTTAATTAATGCAACATGCATCAAATATCACTTTTATTTGTTGCAAATATAATTGATCACACATTGAACACATAAACTAATTAGGTATTGTTAAATGTATTATTTGAGACCATTTAATCATCCTAGATCAATGGTTGAAATTTAATTTCAGACCAAATTTTGGAAGGAAACTGACTTATCCAGGAAGTCATCGGAATGATGACATGTATCAAGCCTTAAAAAGTGCACCTTAACCATGATCATTGATTACTACTGGTTATTTGTTGACATGGATAGTGGATAGTACAACTGAAACTTGTAACTTGTAACTCAGAAAGAAATAAATGCCTTATCAGTGACATTCTTTAACTGACATCTTTAACTGTCAATAGTACACATGCATTTATGGGAAAATTTGTGGGAAAGGTTTACATTTAGATATGAAAGATTAAGGACAGTCGATTTAAATCTCTCACATGCATAATACCCATAATGCATATATATAAATTGCATTAAATAGGATTAAAGAAAGAATAATTATTAATTCCTAAGTATCTGTGATCACTACTATCAATCAAGGGGTTGGGGCTATTTAAAGAGAATCTTGTTTCTTTCTTCTTCATTTTTCTTTTGGTAGATTAAGAGTCAAAGCTGCGGGTGGTATAAATTGTGCCTCTGGTTTTAAGGTTTAGGTTTTTAGGTCTTTAGGCTTTCAAGAATTAAAGATGGATACACCAATCCGTTTGAGATGCACATCCCCAGATGACCAGAGGTCCTTTTTGGGCAATGTTTCAGAAGAAATCCTCACTTCCGTTTGTAAGGAGGTTGGTGGTGATGCATTTATAAATTCTGCTATGTTGATGTTATTGGGATGAGAGTTCCTTGAGAATGTTGACAGATACTATGTCTACATGGATATTATGTCCCATTTTTTTGCGTCTCTCCTCGACCTCAGAGGATAGAAGGTGGATATGCTGATGTTGTTGAGGAAGGTTTTGAAAGAGAAATTCTTGAAGGATGATGTCAATGTTTCTATTTTTGCGGAATTAGGGGTGGGGATCCCTTGGCCAAGAGATATACACAAGCTGTTGGTGCCGGGAAGAAATGTGGCAAGACAACCCTTTCTGTTTAACCTCAATGATGACCAATTAACGCGACACAGGAAATGGGCATGGCTTGGGAGGGATTTTCTCTGGAAATGGTTTTACCTTGATGAATTCAACGAGTCAGACTACACATGGCTTGACGAATTATTAGAGATTATCCTCTCTGGAAAATTCTTCTCAGACGAAAGGGAAGATGAAGTTCCTTGATTCCCTAGTTTACCCATTCCCGTTACCCTAGCTTTTTGACAATGGAGATGCAAAGTTTCACTTTTTTTTAACTGATAAGAAGTTCCCTAGTAGGTTTCTATTTTTACTATACAATGTAAATTTTTGAAAAAAAATAATAAAAATTTTCCAAGTTCGTTTCAATTTTCTTTTTATGGGTACAAAAAATGATTCTTAGACTTCTCTGTGATTACAATATTTTAATTAGTTGCTTTACCTGTCTATTATACATTTAAGTATATGCTTAAGCGATGGATTAGTATTTCCCTTTTTAAATATGAAGACTGAGATTCTAAATTTTTAAAATGATTAAGTTTCTTCATCAGTCCAAAGCAAGTTTCTATTTTTAATTTACCAATGTGTCATGTCGATGTGTGATTATAAGATAGAAATAATTGAATTAAAATCTCAATCTGACTACACTGTAAAACTAAACATTTAATAACATTTATTAAATGTAATAACTAATAAGCTAAAGTTGTAATTTAAAATGATTAAGTTACACTCACACATGTCATAGTGACATCAAATGACAAGCCAAAAGTTAATGGGACCGCGATAGTGCGATAGTGCCAGCGACCGTTGGATGAGCACAGATCAACGGTGTGCGGTGTATTTCAGGTCAAAAGGGAAAAGAAACCGCATTTTTGTAAACCTCTTCTAAAATAATGTAAATGAACTCAAAATCTCATTCATAGAATAAGTATCACTTACCTTTGCCTCGAATTAAAATGCAACAATGTAGTTGCGACTCGCCAATGCAGTATTGAGTATACAGTTGCACTCAATAGTCTAAAAATTCTGAAACTTCACTACGATCAAATATAAAGATATCATAGAGATATGAGAATGTTTTTATACCAATCATTCTTCAGAAAATTTGGCGGGAGGTATTAGGTATACAAATATTTGGTGAAGCCCGCGTAATTATAACACGTCTTTTGTTATTTTCGAGGTGATTATGGGTCCTCCAATACCTTTGCGTGACTAATAATTTTGGCTAAATTACGTCGGTTAGAGACATGTGTCCGTAAAATTCCAAGCGAATATAGGCCGTCAATTTACGGTCACTTAGAAATTATAGGTGAATGTTTTAAATTTATGGGGCCCAAAATTTATATTCCATTGGCGATAATGTGTAAGAAATAGAAAAATTAAATAAACTGATGGGCGATGGGCCTGGGCTTTGCATCCAATAATAATAGATGTCAGGCAATAGAATCAATCTAACATGTCAAAATTATTCGCCAATTCTAGGGTCGCTGACATGCGACATTCGCCAAATGGTGAATAATCGCCACTAAAGTTTCCGCTGCTTCCCACCATGGAAATCAATCTATGAAACAATTTACCTCATAGAAGGTGTACTAATAGATGATGTCATCCAAGTTGACCATGAGGCCAATACATCTCATAATTATATATTGGGTTTCCCAACATGTGGTGCATGTACTATTGAGCATATTTATAAAATTAAGGCCATCACCCTCAATAATGATTTTTTTATAGCCTTGATTAACTGCTAAGTCAATACCATGAAACGAAGTTGCCACCTTATCCATGTGGGCCATTTGAAAACCCTAATGCACTGAATAAGATTGGAAAATTTTGCCACATTTGACTCTTACGAGACCACCACCACTCTCCCAACCAAAGTTCCCAATTGAAATGATATCAAATTTGAGTTTGACCCAACTAGAGTTGGGGCCCAATTGCTCTTTTTTTGTTAATCATTCTTAGATTATTTAGATTTTATATCAAGTAGATAAAATTGTATTCCTAATTCATTTCTTCTCCCAAATTCAAGTAGTGCTAATTAATGTCTTCTCAAAATGGTATTTATCTTTCTTCATGCGGACCAAGGTAGGGAGATCCCTAATCAAATTTCATTTTTATATTGATGGATGAAGTACTAAGTAGATCGATGAAAAGAAGTCAATGGGATCATAATTTAGAATTCGGTTAAAATAGTGCATGGGATATCTAGATACATTGTGCAAGGAGTGCCTCTCAATGGGGGGTGAGGTGCTTAAGTGGTCATTGAGGGTAATCCATTGATGAGTTGTAATCAAGTCATAACTTACTAATTATATGATCTAGGCTTAACATTGATGCTCAATTAGGACCCATTTTAGTGCTTTTTAGGATTTGATGTGTGTTATGCTTAATCCAGTGACCTAAGTCCTACATTTTTGGCTTCTTTTCCTCCTTCCCATGTTTGAATTTAAATTTTGGCCTCTTCTAGGTGGAAGAGGACACCCTAGGCATCCTCTTCTCAGGAAGATGATGCCCTGGGAAACATCTTCCATGATGTTTAGCCCAAAATTTAAATCGGGATCATGTCTAGTGAATATTAGCGGGATTTTTCTATCTTTGTTTCTCTCTTTCAAAATTTTAATCCTAAAATGTTGTGATAGGTATAAAAGTATCATATCTCTCCTTATTTTGCTAGCCAAAATCAAGAATTTAAGTGGTCTACTACAATTCCATATCCAAGTATTCAAGATCATTTGTTAAAGCATCTAATGCATTTTTTAAGGCATTTTTCTCCACTGTAGCTAGGTTTGTTGAACACACTTCAGATGCCAAGAGGGGGGGTGGGGAGGTGTGTGAATCAACATAAACCAAAACTTACTAACTAACTTAAACAATCACCACATAAAATAATAAGCAAGTAATGAACGTAAATAGAAACACATAAAAACTTTGATTTTGTATGATAAAAACCCAAATTGAGGAAAACCACGATGAGCACTTGTTCCAGACATTCAACCACAGGCTCACTACCAATACACCAATGAAGAAAAATAGGAGCTCACTACCTAAGTAGCAAGATACAACAATAAACTTGTGCACCCAAGACTCACTATCTCAGCGATATGAAACATACAATATTTTACAACAATAAAGAGATAAATATATGGTATTAATCTTATATATTATTTATGCTAGAAATAAATAATTGTCCTATTTTTATTAGTAAAACTTTGTGAAGAATAGGAACTTGATGAAAGATTCTCTATTGTCTATTGTTAATGGCTATTTATGAGAAACTAAATAAAGATGCTAGAACCATCGCTCTATTCCACCTTAGATAATCATTCATTTTAAACTATTATTTCAATGACATATCAACTATTGTAATAAAGAGGATGCGCTCATTTTTGTGACGACTACATTTGACACTTAATCTAATAAAATAAAATACTTCACCTATTCCCATTCTTCCCCATCAAAAAATGGTTTTGTTGAACCATGTTATAATAATGATTTTTAGAAGAATAAAAATTTCAGAAAGCAGGAATATCTACATTCTTTCAATTAATACTTTGTAAGAAAGAAGAAATGTTAAAAATAGACTCCTCCCCTACCCCGTTAGTAAAATTGAAATTTAATTTAACCATAGATAGATAATTAAAGTTTATTTAGAGTTTGCTTGATGAAAGAAATGTAAAAATTCATGTTTGGAACTTCTTATGAAATTAAGAAAATACTGATGGATCATAGTTGCTTTTGACCTCTCCTGAATGGCGTCAGAAACATTCTCCTGCAAGATATTATAATCCATTTTTTTTCTAGAATAAGATATCGGAAGCCATTGAGGGAGAGGAAAGAACAACTTGATCCAGTAATTAGCCTTCTCTATGGCCAAAATAAGGTTGATATGAGAAGTCATGCTTATTTTCCAGACTTGAAGAGAAGTACAAAATCCAAAGACGAGGTATTGGTGGTGTATAAATCATTTGAGGTACAATATATAAAGCGTTTGAGGAACCGTGAACACTAAAAAATATCTTTTTGACCCAGTCAATGTGATTTTCTATCTGTACAAAATCTTCTAATGTACAAAGAAGATAAGAAAGAATCTTTAAAGGATAAAAAAGCATTTGAGATCTTGTTATCCACATTTACAAAATTCGAAATCTGCGCACACAAAGCAACGAAACTAAGCAAATCTTACTTATATTGCAAAAAAATCTTTTAGTTCAAATGGACCATCTAAATGTCTCTTCCCTCCCATATTTTTTTACGTTCTTAATCATAAATTTTCATAACCATGCTCCAATAATCTTTCCAATATTGCAAAAAGAAGTGATTCATTAGGAAGTGAAAAGTGTTCTGACTTGATAAGCTTGTCTTCTCCTTTAACGAGAGCCCAGCTACACTTTAGCACCCTTTTGGGGTTTAAGGATAGGTGGAAACTACTTTACAGTAATAAGATTCGAACAAGAAATTGAGCAATTTGCATTAGTCACTGCCAAGCAACGAACAGTTGTGACCTCTTCCTCAAAGGTCATTAAAAATTCCTTATCATTATTAAAGAATTTTTCTTATTTTACTTTCTCAATGGGTCATAAGCATCAGTTTATTTATTTATATTTAGTTGTAGAATTGAATGATAGTAAAGTAAAAATATTCAAACAGCATGGGTAAGGAAATCTAGTTAGTATTTACAAGATTTAGAAATATGAATTGATGTAGATAATAATTAAAAAAACATGTTTTTAGTAAATGTTTTTTATTTTTATATTAGAAAAATAATAACTGAACTTGTAGATTTGATCTTTCTTTGCAAAGATGATTATTGGAATTTGATTGATTTGAATTCAATTAGTTTGGATGTTTCGACTTATGTTTAAAACTTATCCTTAAAAATAAACAAATATAAGATTTATCTACATGACATATTAAGCTATATATAAAAGAAAGAGAAAAATGGTTGAACTACATGCATCTGTGATTCCTATTATATTTCAATTTTTTATGTTGTTCATCCCATCATATAAGTTTTATTTTTTTTTGGGCAAAAATGGCAGAGCCATTATAATATATTTAATATTTATTTGAAAAACTATTTCAATAGAGTTCCAGGGGAAAAGAAGCAGGGAAGAAAACCCCCCATCCTAGCCCAAAATTTATACAATATCAGCATATTACAGAGACCTTACATATGAGCCACCCACAAAATCGAAAGGGATTATTTGCAATCAATTCCCATCATATAAGTTAGATATTTATGTTGAATGAATTATCTTCATAGACTTATACCTTGTATTTTTTATATGAAAATTCTCTGATTTTATCTATGTAGACAAAAGAACACATATATTATACACACACATGCATAAATAAATAAAATTCAATAGCACGAAGGATTATTTTAATTCTATGAATAACTAGAGGATTAATCAACAAATATAATAAATACAAAATATGTTAAAAAATGGAAAGAGTCAAGAGATTATACCCTTCCTAAAAAACTTCAATCAGTACATGGAATTCTAATGGTATTCGCCCCCCTGACAAAAAAATGCATGATCAATAGTCAAATTTAGAGCATAATTATATACTAACCCAACTATTCTTCAAAAAAATGGAAAATGCTCCAAAGATGTTCGTTGATCACAACCACTCATTGAAATTTTAAAATTTTTTCTCTACTTCCCCTCCTCAGAGAGTTGTCTTCTACTACAAATACACCTTAGATCAACTTGATGGTTAATTTTTCATCTCTTGGTGGGGTCTTGTTTTATCCTAATGATGCTAGTATTGTTATGGTTGTAATTGGGGCTTTAATTGTGTTGATTTTTAAAGTAGTTTCTCAATGTTCAGGTCCCATTACCTCTACTCCAAAGTTGGGTTTCACTACACCTTGTGTGTTCTATAGCTCCAATAATTATGCTTCCTATATAGACCCGGTTAGGAAAGTAATTCTAACTACTAGTAGTGTTAAGGTTTCTACTTCTAACAAAATTAAGAGTTTTATTAAGTTGTTGATCCCCTATTTTGTTATTTCTCTGATATTCCTCTAGGAAAAGTAATTTTTGATTGCAAGGATTATTTTCCCATGGATGGCCTGATTTTTATTTTGGTTTTCTTTCAACATTATATTCTCAATTTGCACTACTTGTTTTAAGAGGTTTTGTCTCATGTAATTGAGGGTAAATAGACTAATACCCTTATGTAAGAAAGTTTTTCATGTAGACTTCTTTGATTTTGAGGATAATTAGTAGAGTGTTCTTTATTGTAGAACTTAGAGGTGTTATTTACATTCTCTCTTAGTATGCCTCTAGGCATCATAATTTTGCCTTTTCAAAGCTTCAACTAATATTTTTCCTACATGTGGTGAATGTTGCCTTATCTTCCCCCTTATTGCTAGTGTGATGTATTCTATGAGGATATTGGTAATATTTTAAAGGTAAATTCTTGAAGGTGGATCATGTGAGTAAATTTTTTGGTCATACTTCCTTTTCCTATATTTCATTTGAAGTTCAGATTTCAAAATCTCTACTTAGAGAAGTCATTATATAGGTTAATAATAGATCTTAGTCTCATCTGCTGGACAATGAAGGAATACCCTTCTAGTGCAAGCACTATTTTTCTACTAGTATTTTTTCTTCTAAGTGCTACCATAGTGTTTACAAGAAGTCTTCCTCTACCTAGTGGAATAATGTTACTCATGAGCACCTGACTATTTTTCTTCATTTCTCTTCCAAAGATGATGTTGTTTTAGAATATTCTAACCCACCCACATTTTTTTATTAACATCTAGGCTCAACTAATAAGCCTAAGGTTTTTAGTCCATCTCATACTTTAATTTCTTCTCTTCCTCTCCATCATGCTATAAACTTAGTTGCTAGTGCTACTTGCAATTCCAAATCTCCTTTTTTTTATTCCTTCTCTAGTTTTTACTTGCAAGACTATTTTTGATTTAGGTTTAGTGGTTCATAGTTATTTCATTGAGTCCTCTACTATTTATGTTGGTAATGTTGTTGTCTATAATGATGTCACTTGTTCCAAAAGTATTTTTGGTTACCTTCATCTTTCTTCTTGGCTTAGGGTTATTCTTATTGTAAGAATGGATCTATATATGTAGTTGTTCCATGTGAAAAATAAACTTCTCACTCGCAAGTCTTCAACTTGTAAGGTTAGGATGTCAAACATTCTTGGTGATACTAGAGTTTTAGAGCATATATATGACATGTTGGGATACATTGGAGCTCATTTTTGCACACTTTTCACCATTCCAAATATTTACCAATATCCTTGAGTTTTCAAAATCAATATGATATATAAAAGAACATGGTAAAAATAGAAGTGTACAATACATAACCCTTTATTTACAAGTAATAATAGAGTAACTTGGGTCCTTCAAAGGGGAACAAAATTAACAAACAAGTATGTGGAAACATAGACAATCATTGTATAATATACAAATAAAGTAGGAACTGCTTCAAATATCCTCCACAAAAGGGTACTGATCCTCCATATATGTGTGTGTGTGTGTGTGTGTGTGTGTGTGTGTGTGTGTGTGTGTGTGTCTATGTATATGTATATGTATATGTATATATGTGTGTGTGTGTGTATATATATATGTGTATATCTATATACATATATATATATACATATATATATATATACATATATATATACATA
>MU224968.1:1062136-1076091 GCA_018584345.1 Thuja plicata
TTTCCACACCAATAGGTAGAGATAAGGATGAATTTTTCTCAACATTTTAATCCAAAAAATCTACTATGGCAAGTGTTAGAGATCAAGTCAAGATTACTCTCAATGTTAGGATATATTCAATGAAAGAAGCGGTGATTAATTGAGGAGAAGAGATTAATTCCAGAGAATACAAAGCCTTACTCACAACAAAAATAGAAACATACATAGTATGTATTGTAATACACTTTAATTGGAAATCTTAGGCATGTGGCCTTGATAAAAATTTCTCTTGAAGTATGGAGGAGATACCCTCTGATCCATTGTAGTGTGAAGAGAAGTCTCAGGAAATGTGTGATGACGAATAGTAGATAGAAAGGCTTGGTAGACATGAACGCAATTGACACCACCTATGCATGTAACATGTTAATGGGTTTAGGAAAAAAATGGATGTATAGAAGAAAAATGATAAGAAACAATTCCACTGATATAGAGATATTGATATGGACCATGTACGGTGAGACCCACCAGAAACCATCAGCGTAGTAGAAAGAAAAACTAAGGATTAAGTAGGCTAAGATTATAGGGAAATAGGAGTAGGTACAAGTAGAACATATGTAGGGATCAATGAATATCTCTTCAGCTTTTCAGTCCCCTCATGCTCCAAGTCTCTCACTCATAGGTGACACTTATTCTTACAAGCTAGTTAATTCCTTCAAAGGTGGAGACTTTTATGAGAATATTGTGAAGAATTTCTAACATCTTAATACACCATGGAGGCCATTTATGCAATGATCAATAGAGAAGAGGGCACAAGTGATGAAGGAGGAATTTTTATTTTTTGGGTAGTTATAGACTCAATCATGCATTGAATTTTTTTTTCCTTAGGAGGGGTGAGAGGAAAGGGAGGTTCCTTAGGATAGTTAGTTGAGGTACAAAATGAGATGGATCTATTTGTGGTGACCTCCTAAACTTACTATGGTCGATAGGGTGAGGGATGTCCACTATGATAGGAAACTAAAGCTAAGGGTGAGCCTCAAACATATGAAACATAAATATCTTTCCTTTTTTTGTGCTAGGTGTAGTTAAAATAATATGAGGCACTATTATAGAGTGCATATTATTTGGTAGATGCAAATTTACCCCTTAATAAATACACTGTACTTTGGTCCTTGATAAAGAGGGAATATAAAAAAATCATGTTGAATAATAGGGGTGGGCTGAGATGTATGGATGAATAAAGAAGATTCTATAGGTGTTATAGATTTATAAGATATTTCTCTAGCCTTATATTTTTTTCAAGCTTTGAATAAAAATTTTGGCTGGGTGAGCTCAAGCCCTACTAGAATAGGCCATAAAGCATACAAAAGAAATCCCCTAGAGGATATTAGGGGCTAATTTTCAATGTCCATAATAGTGTTCATAATACCCTCCTGGGAAAAATTAAGGCATTTATGAGACACCGATGAGATTGCTCCCATTGAAAATAGCTAGGAGATACTTGGCTTTAATTGAAATATATCTAACTTGGGAATAAGGATCAAATTCATAGAAACCTCCTTGGGTCCCATAAGGAATTTAAAGGTGGTAGAGAACAATGGGGAATGTATAATACATTATGAGTTTGAATGGTAAACTAACACTTATATATTGTAGGGTGTTGCATGATAAAAAATATAACCTCATCTAAAATAACATATATTTGGTATGTAGAGTCAATAAGAATGCCCCTTATGATGTACCTTTAATTGGTGGAGGGATGTAAATGGGAGAAGGCTCTCTACAATATAGGGTTCCTTGAGGCATAAATGATATGAGTGATGATTCTCGATGTAGTGGAAATGTATTAGTTTAAATATTAAGTACACTATTTTTCTTATTTACCAACCTATTACCTTTCTAATTTCTCTCATTGACCCAAAAGGTATTGTTATATATTTTGTCTTGGATGAGATATTTAAGATATATATAGCATGATGTCATAGCTAGGCACCAAATGAAATTAGAAGAAATTTAAACCATCATGCCAATGAGGATATGTGTAGTTTTCATGAGGTTTTATAGAGAAGAAATTGTAGTTTTAGGAAATGTAATTATAATGACCATAGATTTATTTTTATAGTTTATACCCAAGGAAGATACACCTCCATAGGCATTCAAAGAATACTTGGTGAACTAAGCCATTGTGTGTAGATAATAAACTAGAATACAAAAGGTATTGGTAAAGTTTGAGTAGAAGCTCAAGAAAACATTTAACCTCAATTGTAGATACAAGGTTTTAATGAACAATTTTTAAATATTAGCATCAAGCGGGGTGTAAGGAGCTTGCATGTCTATGGACTCATATGTCCAAATTTGAAGTCATTCACTTTCTCATTCATCTTTTTATTATAATGATCAAGGTCAAAGATAGTGACATTGTTTCCAATGTTTTCTTGGAACAACATGAAAAAAGAGCCCCTCAACTATCAAACATATAAATGGAACAATATCATGGAAGAAAGTTGTACCACTCCATCATAGTTCCCTAAAATGACAAGGGGAACAAATGGAACAAAATGCAATCTAGGTTATGATAACATCTACACATTGTAATGAAGGAATCAATGTGAAGACAAGAATCTTCATCACTATTATAACTAGAAAGAATTAGTAAATTAACAACCTATGGAAACTAATTATTGTTTATATCCATAGAGATTATGTTGGATTGATAGTATAGAGAAAAAGAACTTTAATTTTCTGCAATATAAAGTTTGACAAGATACTGTTATAACTCACATATATTTTGAAATATTAGCATTGAGAATTTTATTATGAAATTTATTTCCTATAAAACCTTCAGTAATAAAGGATCCACCAACACTAACTCCAAGAATAGTACTAGTACCAACACCAGAACTAGTCATAATGATGATAGGCACAAAATCACTTGATAATGGATCAATATTAGGAGTTGGCTCTACCATGTGCACAAACACTCAAGGTGAACTAGTAGAATCAATCTAGGTGTCGAGGAGGTTTGGTGAAGTGACAGACACGCGATTTCCTATAATCTAACCTATTTCCACTAACACTTTGAGCCCTTTTTTGTCTAAATTAAGTAGCTCCCCTAGGTTTCCATTGACAAATCTATCCTAGGAGTGGATATCATATTTTTTGAGAAATCGTTCAAAATATGTTAAGATCTCCTTAAGAGATTGAATGTAATAAATTGGATTATAAGAGAAGAATCATTGTATCTATCAAATATTATGATTTGGTAGAGATAAAAAGCTATCTCTCCTTTAGAATGTTATGTAAAATATCATTCCATTTTTTGGGAAATGGAAGCTAGTAAAATCCTTCTATTTATATCGTGAAATATCATGAATAGCTATTAAAATGAGATAATCTTGGACTTTGAATCCCCATACTTGTTGTAACACTTTATTTTCTTTGATGAGAGCCCTATTTTTATTTAAGGGGGAAACTCCATCCCAGGAGAAAATATTCTCTTTGAATGACCTAAATCAAGGTATCTAACTTGTAATATTGATCCTATTTGGATGTTATCTTCATGTATACTTTCTAAGGTAATGTAGCTCCCAAAATTGAGTTCCTATTGTCTAAGTTATGAGTACATGACCCACTTCCCATTTATATCTATAAATATTGTTGCATTAAATTAGAGGCATCTTACCTTTGTTATGTATATTCCTTCTCCATTCAAAAATCTCTCAATGTTCTTTCAATTACAACAAGAAATCCTTTAGGATTTTACAATAGTGACATTATATATTTGGGGATAGAGCTTAACACTAACTTTATCATTAGAATTTAACCCACTAAGGGAAATCATCTATCCTTGCAAGAGGAAATCTATTGATAATTTAAGAAACAATATGAAACAAATAACTAGATATATTTCTCATAGGAAACAATAATCTCCAAAATATTTGCAAGGAAGAGTGTTGTTTTTAAATCCCAAATATTTCTACAAAGACTTGCTTATTAACACAGTTGTGTTGATAAAAAATATTTATTTATTTACCTGACTTCACTTTCTAACCTTCAACTGATCAATAAGCTTCCAATGGTTTCTTACAAAATTTATGATGCAAGAACATCTAGGGTGTAAGAGCAATCTTGCATCAGCCAAAAATATTGTCTAGTTTTTTAGTAAGGGCTATCTTTGGGAAAGGGTACTATTTCTGGAAAGTTTACTCATGATAGTAGGTTGTTCATTTGAGCATGAATTATTCCAATTTCTATTTTGGAGGTTTATTTTGGATATACAATCCTGCTAGTAAAGTTTCATGGTAAGATCAATGTTATTTTTGAAGATATTAAATTTTATGTTTTAGCAGGGTGGTACAAAAAAACTTTGAGCTCAATTTTGAAGTCTTTGGAGGCTCCAAAAGGGGGTCAAACTTTCATGGAATTTCATTTTAGCAACCTAGGATTGTATAATAATTCAAGGGGTTTCCAAAATGGGGTTATAATAGCCAATCAACTCAACGGCTCACAAGTTGTGGCTTTAGGAAGTTGTGCCATCAAGTCTCTAGTTTCACTACAAAGGAAGAAAGAAATATCAATTAAGGTGCTAAATTGAACCTCTAGGTGTCAAAATGGAAAAAATTCACTCTCTAGAATATTCTAAGGTGGTTAATTGTGATAATTATATAGGGATGAAGAGGGAATTTTGGGTTCACTTCTAGAGGTGTAAATTATCGCTTTGTCTTGTAGATTATTGTAATAAAAATTCCCATGTGGCTATAACATGTTACTTTCCTAATTATTGTAATATCATTTCATTAAAGGGTAAAAGTGCAAACCCGTGTCACACTTTTATAAAGGAAAATGGCCACAACATGCAAACTGTTCAACTTTAATGACATAAAAATGACATTTGTATTTAGAATTTGAGGATGATGTAAACTAATGAAATGTGTAAAAATGCATGAAGTTTATGCCTATATTTTTTTTAAATTTTTTTGAACAAGAATTGATATTGTTTTTTAATTTTTGAAGTCCATTTTTCAATTGCTTAAAATGCTGAAAATATGGGGTCTAGTTCCCACCAAACAAGTATATGCAAATAATCTATTTTTCCTCTGATTTCAAAATATGTTATAGATAAAATGTATAGCTAGTGCAGAAAAGAATAAAGATTGGTTTTCAATGTATATTTTCTCTATTATAACTCTTCAAAGTTGAACTTTCTGAAATTGACAGTTTTCATCTCCCACCAAATTTCCCCTATCAAATCTACACTATTCAGAAAAAAATTACATATTCTTGAAGAGGTCTCTCTCCTCTAGTGTTAAATATAAATTTTAAATTTTTTTTATATGATTTACTATTTTTTTACTTATTTAAAGCAACATCTTCTCGAATGTTAAAATACCTACTTATTGTATTTTGAAATTATAATATATTAGATCTAATCAAAATACTATAAAATTTATATGAAAATAATCTTGACTCTAAGCTCTACAAAAGGGTATTTTTTAAATTTTTTAAAAATATCATTAAAAAGAGTAGGGGTTATTGAAACATCCATTTTCTGAAATAATTTTATTTCTTTGGTAATTGGTATAAAACATGCATTTAATAGACATTTCCAATTGTAAACGTTTAACCAATTCTCTAGCTTAGTTAGAAAGAATCTAGATAGACCATATGTTTGACAAAAATTAATTTTTATTTAGAAATACTCAAATTTAGCTATGCTGATAAGTGGTCCTAAAACGTGACACAGCTTTGTTCTTTTACCCTAAAGATAATATAAAGCAAATATTTATATTTTTCCCATTGTTATTTGCTTGCAATTTTATGGTTATTTTCATGTTGTTTCATGTGCGGTTGGTTGAATAAGGGGAGTAGCCTGTTGGAAAGTGACAATGCAAGCAATTGTTATTTTGTCATTGATGTCAAACCTTAATTGGTGAGACTATTGTTATCTATGTGAGTACCATATATACTGATGATGAAGAAGATTTAACAAGAAGACCAAGTGAATGGTTGAGTTAAGGCAAATAAAAGGGTACTTGATCAGTTGGCACTCTGGCAAAGTAATTTGTTGTTTATCTTTCAAAGATAGTTTTTCTGGCTATTCTGTGCCGAGCAAGTTTGGCTTGTGCCGGGTAAAATTGCTTGTGCCGAGAAAAGTTGCTTGTGCCAAGTAAATTTTCTTGTGACGAGAAAAATGTTGCTCAATGCCGAGCACCATTGAAATTGCCAAGTGGAAACAGTGATGTTGCCCGACTTATAATAATTGGATTACTGATGAGATTTGAGATCTCTGGCTGACTTAGTTGATTTTATTGGGATATGTAATATTAATTAAAGATTGATCCACATCATTTAATGTATGGGTAACCGTAATTAATGCATGGTTTCAAGATTTAATTAGAGACTACTTTGGAGAAGTAAATGTAATGCAAAGATGGAATGATTCATTAGATCTGACCTAACCTAAGATATACGATCTTGTTTAAGCGGCAAAAGATTTATCTGACCTAGATAGAGAGGTATATGATAACCTCAAGGGGTTATTCATTGTGTGTGGATGAATGTATGTGTATGCAAAAGGTTTGCATAGTTGATTTACTGTTTGGCATGATCTAGCAGAAAAGGCAAAAGGCAGAAGCAAAAATTTGCATGTGTGATTGCTTAATGGATTTGCAAGCAGATCAGAAGGTTGAAATGACAATGCAGGCTATCTAGTAAGTTAACATTAGAGTTGTAATTAGATCTGAATTAAAAAGTATGTTGTATGTACCAGATCACAACTGTTGATTACTTTCTTACCATTGTATTAGTTAAATCCTTTAACAAGGTTGACTTAACAGTCATTTGTATAAATCCTCTAACAAGGTGACATTCATGTGGAATGTTCTAAGTCCTCTATCAAGGCCACTCCTGACAGGGTGATTAAATCCTTTAACCAGGTCACACCTAGCAGTGTGTTATTGTAACCTTTCACAGGGTTGGCTCCTCACACGACATCAATTCAGAAGAGTGAAAAATTGGTAGCATGTTACTGGTGGTTTTTCCCATATTGGATTTCCACGTTAAACACTTCTGTCAACTTGTGTGAATGCTTATTGGTTTGCTTTACTGTTATGTTTCTGTAAGTTAATTTTCAATTGATAGTAAACTACATGATTAAGCTATTGACATATGCTACTGCTGCCGAATAGATATGAAGTACAGAAAAGTTTTAATTTTCTACATCTAGACCTGAGGGTAACTGATTCACCCCTCCCCTCTTAGTTATTCTAAATTCATTCTAACATAGCCTTCATCAATTTATCCTCTAAAATATTTTCCTTCCTAAACAGAAAGGTATCCTCTACAAAAAAAAATCTGATTTGTGACTAAATTGGAGTTTGGGATCAGCACTCCCTTCAACATTCTTAAATTATAGTATTATTGGTTTTTTCAATCAGGGTTGAACCTACAAAAGGATGTGGAATCTAGCTATCATTTTGGAACAATGAGACACTCTCAAGCTATGGGTATCCTATGGTGAGAGTGAATCTCCGGGTTTAAAAGGTCAATTCCTTAATGGTACTCACCTATACTAAATAATAATGTAGAAAGGGATAGAAATAATTGCTTTTGAAAAGAATAACTAAGACCTAAAGGGTAATGCACCAAATTAATAAATTAGACATGCAACAAGAAATATTCACCAAATTACCTTCTAAAGACACCAAAAAAACTGAGAACCTCAATCAGACATGTTATGCAAAAGTGATTCTTTTGAGAAGTCCTAATATTATCATGCCTTGAAAGGAGAAAAAGATTGTTTTCTCAATTTCTAGCACAAAAATGGAGGACATAATTACAGACCTACACAAATATAGTCAAAATTTGCATCTAAAAATCAAAAACGGGCTTGCTAAACTCAAGGTAATACAAAATGTTTTAATCAAATACCAATAATTAATAATGCAAAAGAACCAACTAAGAATGAACTTGTATCTCTATAAAGTGATGATGGAAAAATATATTACAATGTGTGTTGAATACAATCCAAAAAAAATTGCAATGTGCAAAACATTTGCCAAAAGAGATCGAACCCTCAAAAAATGAGGTCACAAATCAAGATATAGATCAAGAATCAAGAAGGGTTTGATAGATAAGAAAAACAAGGATAAAAGGGGTCAAAACTAATCAAAACATGCAATTGACTACCTCAAACTCTTCAAAACTTATACTACATGTATGTGCCCCCTCAAATTGCACATAACTGCCTCAAAACCATGCAAAAATCAGGCATCAGATGTGGAAACAACTCCCATGAAAGAAGGAACCTCACAAGAAGAAGCATGTAGATAAATCACCACCAAATCCTCCAAAGATATATAGAACTGAAAAGGAACTCAAATTGATCTAAAAGTGCTTAAGAGTGCACAAAAAGTCAACTCAAGTGCTGCATAAAAAAATTCTCATCCTTGCCCAATCAAACTATATCGTGATATGTAGGGAAAAAGAATCTCCCCCTCTATCCACATGTATCAAGTAGTGACATATAAACTTAAAACATATCCCCTCCTCCAGAAATGGAAGCTAACTCCTCAAGGCCATCTCCGAATGCAATTTTTATTATTCCATTATCATTACATTTTAAAAGTTAATATTGACCAATTGATTTATAAGACGTCAATTAGTAAATATTTATTATAATGAATTAATTCAAGAATTATTCTAATAAAAATGATATCCATAATCTTATTTTGTAAGTTATCTTTATTAAACAAAAATACAAATATTTCTTAATAAATATAAATGTTACTTTATCTTTATTAAGTAATGAGATTATTATTTAATAAGTTTAATTATAAAATAATAATAATATAAAATATAATTTAGTCACATTAAACCCGCGACCATCATAGATATCCTCCTCTTTCCCCTTTTTCATGGGACAATTTTTAGCCCAATGTCACGATTTATTATAGGTAAAGAAAACAAAAGGAAACGATTCAAAGTCCAAAGGTTACAGTCATTTCCCCAATCTGGACATTATGTCTATAACAAGGGGTAGATCATTGGATTGACTAATATTAATGCATAACCTTGTATAAACCAACCTAGTTTTTGAGGCAGTATTCGGGTCAATGGAAAGAAGTTCCCCCATATAACTCACAGTGCCCTTAAACACTCCCTTCATTCTAAAATTCTATAGGGAGCCCTAGAAGTTTCACCTAAACTGGGGTAGATTCCACAAAAGATTATTTGAAGTCAAGATTATGACCCCATTTTCATTCAGCCAAGGTTGATTTTTTCAGCATCCAAGGGCCACCACAAAGGGCTTTCATCATTACCTCCCTTTGGAAATATCCAAAGTATTGTTGACCTCCGACAAGGAAGATTTACCACATATGCTCAAACGTATGGATAAATATTGTCAAAATTGCAACATGCATGGTCATACATCACAAGCATGCATAAATAACACAAAGAAAATCTTGAAGCCTAAAGGAAAGGAAACATTAAATCAACCGAGAAGGCAAGGCAATGCTTATGCATGGAATTATAACACTTGGGCTAGTTGCATGACACATGGTAAATATGAAAATATAGTAGAAAAATGTATGAGACAATAGAGAACTAAGTCTAGTAATTGGTCAAAATCTTGAATGGCATGTTCACACTGTCACATGGTCATTCATTTAAGCAGAGATTGTGCAGACATATTAAATACTTATGGAAACGGGAACACAATTGAATAAATCAGGAGGATCAAAAATCAAATATGGAAAAGAGCATCAAAGGATAATGCAGGACCAAACACAATAGTCTGTGACATCTCATCTGATAGATTAGGTGGTTCCACCATCTCCACCTGAGAAATAAAAATAGGTATGGAACTATGTTTTATAAAGCTATATCTTACATCAGTTCCTGTGTTCATTTCATAAATGTGAAATTAGCATGAATTAAGATGTACTATGGTATAATTTTTTATTACTTTAATCTAGTTGAGTTAGTTAATATGCACCGAGTTAGTGATTCCATTCGATGAATATGTGTGAGACAACCGAGTTGTTAAGGCAACCGAGCATTTGGTATACTCGTCGAGATGAAGTTTTGTTAGTGTTACCCGAGTATCATGTTTGAATACTGAGTGGTTGGTGGAAAGCATTTATTAGACTAACTAAAGTTATTTGGTATAAATTCGATCGATGTGAACTCATTTTTTCACACAGAAGAGAAACAAAGAGAAAATTTGGATCAGAGTATTTCATGGATTTGCAAAAATTCTGAATATATTCTGAACAGCTAAGAGGTTAGTTGTTACAGATTTTGCACTTACCGAGTCATTCAAACACTTTCGTGGAAACCCTAAATCAGAAATCAATGACGTTGAACTATAAAGGTAAAGATGGAGAAGGATAAAAAGGTAGTTCTTGTAAGAAATCCACTTGCACAGAGATGAACTACAAGATACATCCATACATTGCAGCCCAACCCAAGGATAAAGGCACATTTTCATTGATACCACCTAGGGTTTTGTTGGTTCAATATGTGTGCATGCATTCACTGTAAGATAAGTGAAATAGGGTATTTTGAGATCATGTCTACGTACTAGTCACTTTGCATAGATAGGAAACTAAAGGATGATCATAAACATTTGGAGGTCAAAGGGTTAGCAAATGCCCTAAATTTCTCAGAGGTATTTCGAACCAAATGGATTTGCATTGTTTTGATTTGAGTTCACGATAGAATGCTCTGTTTGGATGAACCAAAAAGGATAAGTAAAGATGTTATTCACACAATAATTGGGTACCCCACATCAAATAAATCAAAATCCCTAAGGAACCACCCAGAACCGAGATAGAAAATCTTATAGGAGCCTAGTGGGATGGAAGAGGTCTAAAGATCAAGTCAATTGGTGATCCTGAACATAGGTTTGGTGCTTATGTTATTGGCTACAATATCATCCAGTAAAGAAAACCGAACAGCGTTGCATGTGAAGCTGTTGATATTGCATACAAGATTGGAATGAAAGGTTTACAACTTGACCTCACCGAGCTGTTGCAGAGGTAACTTGAAGAGAATATGAGAACTATCTGATTAGCATGGTCGAACACTTGTAAGTTTGGTTCACTACTTCTATGTACATTCTTCTATTTGTGGAAATTTTTTCCCTCCATCTTTAATGTGAAATATAAGACAAACTGATGAATTACACCGCAAATCAATGATTTTATTACAAGTTTAGGCACAAATTTTGAACCAATTATGAATGATTATTTTGCTATGTTCAAAGATAGGATGGAAATGAGAACATGAATACCAGTCAAGTTGGTAGAAAAATACAAGGATGAAATCTATTTTGTAGTTGACACTAATACTACACTTATAAAAGCAGTACAACTAAGGTCAACATGGCTACCTCCGATGGAATATGAACTCAACATTGACATTGCTTCTGATGCTATAGAGAAGTTGTTGAATGAACCAGTTGACAAATCCTCCATGAGATATGGCACATATGAGGAAGAAGAGACTCAAATATCAATTGGATTACAAGTTGAAAAGATGGGTAGAAAAAAGACTAATATAGTCAATACCTTAAAAAGAAAGTTTTCTATCAAATATAAAGAACTAGAATAGTTAATTGATGATACCGAGGTTCAGACCTCAGTCGGTAAGGATGAAGAACCTGAACAAGATGTTGATTCCACCAAGTCTGATGAAGCAAAAGTAGAGGCACCTAAGACCAATAGGGGAAAAGGCATAAATACTGAGTCTCCACCAAGGACATGATGACAATTGGTGACAATAGATTCACCACCTTTACAGAAAGGAATTGTAAAGATAACAAGACCCTCACCAAAATTCACATATCAAACAAGGAAACTGAAGACCATAACACTGAAACAAAGAAAGAAATACATAAGGAATAAGGATGACAAGGATGATTCTGATGAAAACACTTAACAATTTAAGGTTGTGCAGACCATGGCACCAAAGACTATCGATGAAATTGCAAAGGCAATCAGGAAAAATAGACGATTAGAACATCTTAAGCTATACACTTATGCATATTTGACTATAGAGAAAAAATATAAACTTAAAGAAGCTATCATAGGTAGGATGATCAATTTCAAACGAGTCCCTATTGAATTTTCTACTTACATTACACAAGAATTGTACGATAAAATATCAGCCAGATAGACATATGCTCTCAACGCTGAGAAGCATATGAGAGAGGCAACTATCACTCTACTAAATATTTCATGCATAGTAGAAGAGATTTATTATATTATGCAATAATATGCCAAACAATTTCACAAGAAAGCAAGAACATTGAACATTCTTCAAGGGAATATGAAGGGAGTGGGTGAAGAGAGCACCAGGACTTGGAAATATCTGCTCACTCCACCAAACGAAACTGAGGATCCAAAGGACATTGCATCTAATGTCGATAGCGAGGGACATCGACTAAGAAAAAAACTAATAAATGTTCAAGATGTAGTAGTTGATAATGTATGTTAGACAATATTCCTACACTGTTGACTAATTTAATTCATCTAGAGATAACAATAAATGACTTAACTAAAGGTGATCCTAATGATAAAGCTAAATAAGATGAGACAATCGGAGCTACCGAGATCATAGATGAAATAGATACAATAGAGGTCGCCCAAGAAATGGTACCAGACCAGCTGCCCATTTTGGTAAAAGCTATTGAGACTAAGAGTGAAGTACAATAGAACTCACCCAAGTAGGTTACAGACACAAGTGAAAACAAGGGTGAAACACAAGGCAAAGAGACCGAGCATAGTAATGGGACAACATGAGGTGATGCACCCAGAGATACCACTGATGCAGTAGACAATGGTGAAGGTAACATAGCAACAACATAAAATACAGTAGAAAATCCTAGTATTGGCAACAGGTCATCTACCGAGGCACCTTCCCAAGTCATCACACCGAGTGAGCCAACAGAGAAAGAAACTGAGTAAAAGGCTCAATTAGAATTGACATTATCTCCTTTGTTGAGCACAAAAGAGAAGAAGAAGAAAAATAAAAAGGGGAGAAAGGTTCCCGTGACACTTAATGAAATCATTAACATTCTTGATTGTGACCCATGGACACTTGACCCTAATGTGTTTACAAGATATGGTGAACTCTGCACCTAAAAAGAAGCACAGGATAAGCTGAGGCAAGAATGTAAAAGTGAACAGGTGCTAGAGACCACTAAGGATATTTTGTTGCAATTTGTTCTAGATGTGAACATTGATGAATTAGCCCCCATAATTGATCAACATACCTTCTCACCAAGGCAATAAATGGAACTGATGTTGATGTCGAGCAGAAGATAGCAGAAATCTAGCAGAAAAGAAGATTCAGTATAAAGTTACTAAGAAAATAAGTCAGGCAGTGACAATAAACAAGGTAAATCTATCAAAATTTGTAAATGGACTAGAAGTTGTTATTAATGAAGTCATTATGATTCTATATAATTTATGCACTTTACATCACTTCACTACTGAGCTTAGTGAATAGATGAAGAAATTAGATCAAGAACTAAAGGATAGCGCTAGCAGTTTTTCAACCGAGCAACATGCATTGCAGATGCATTATAGATGCATTGCACCAATGTTCTACAAACGTAGCATTTGAGACTAGATTTGAAGAAAGAAGATGACAAGATCAAAGAACAGGTAACTAAGCTACAGGAAACATTACTACCACATTTAGTTAAGATGCAGAAACATGTGACATTGGAAAAGAGCTTGATTGCCACCCCGGAGCTATCAGTTACTGAAAGCATATATGATATGTATGCTCACCTAAATTTAGAGCTTTTGACCCTAGAGAATCTAAAGGAGGAATGCGAAAAGTTTATGGAAAATTAGCAGGAGGCCCATCCTAACATTTTTTACAAATTGTAAGTTTTCATTCCTTTTGTCATTATTTTCAAAAAAGGAGGATATATATATATGTGTATATATATATATATATATATA
>MU224968.1:1094108-1121749 GCA_018584345.1 Thuja plicata
GGTCTTGATAATCCAGTATAACAAGGGAGTCATCTCAAGGTTGTGGGACCTTATGCTAACTGAGATGAGACCTCCAGATTCTAGGCTGGTTCCTCTTGGATAATCACCTTAGCTTTCTCTTAAACAGCTTAGTAAACTTGAGGGGAAAAGGGTTAGAAGGATTGCATGGAAAGGGAAATAACTGAAAGCAAAATACCTACTAGGTGATGCACCGAATTTGGCATGAAAACATAACATAGAAAGGATAAAGCCCTGGGTCAACTAACTTTGAATTGGAGGTAAAACACAAAATCTCCTGTATAGGCATGCATAAATATTTCATAACAAGGTCATGATGAAACTAGTTAAGAGGAAAGACTTCATAGTTAACAACTCAAACATAAGACATGAGTTACAGCCTGCAAGCAAACATACTCTTCTGCAAGAAGATGCTACAAAGGGACAGAATTAAGAGTAAATAAAATCTTTCACAGTTAACCCATCAACTATCTACAACGCATACAAACAAACAGAAAAGAGACAAGGCTGACACAACTCAATAAATTGGTTCCAAGAATTTAAACTCTGCATATTATTTCTCACAATGAGTTACAAATTCTCTTTGCCTCTATCAGGAACTTAGAACAAGTTACAAAAACAAGCAAGCCAAAAAGAAGAAGAACTATGGTGGTGATATTTTTCATTTAACTATGGTGGTGATAACAACCATAGCCTTACCAGAGCCAATATGCTGAGTGTCACTAATCATCTGCTATATCATAAAATCTCATCAAGGGTCATTGGTAAGTGTTCAGATCATTAATCATCATTGGTACCATAAATTATTACGTTTACTGACTAATATCAATATCATTATGAAATCAACCTACAATGTCATGAGGCTACCATAACATTTATGCTAAAGCACATACTCAAACAATACCTGTGGGATTATTTCACATCTACTGCCATTACTAAAATCACAAGTATAATTTACTATCAACATCAATATAATCATAATCCATCCAAGCTAACATGTGAGCATCATTGTTATCATATATGAATATCAAATAATAGTAAAATCTCGCCAAAGAGTATTAACTAAGTTCATGGTATTTCACTTAATGATAGCACATGTTTCTAGTGACATTAACGAGTATTTAGTATAAAGTATACTTACTTCATTTCACTTGCAATCCAGGGTCATAGGCCATATTACTTTTTTTTCAATGATAGGGTTGGAGTGACACTACATCCTCCCCCCAAGGACTCGACTTACTCCTGGAAGTCGCAATGGCTAAGGTGGAAACATGTCACACATTAGTCGTAAAACATCCTCAACCAATACCAATGTTATAATTGTTCCTTGGATTCATGCAATATTATAGAATAATCCTTATAGAGATGGTTGGGCATAATACATGTCTATCTATCAACATAATTTATTTTCTTACCAACCATTGTGATTTAAGACCCAATCGAACAATAGCACAAGTGTAAACTTTTCCTTCTTTATTAGTAGTCAAAAACCATGCACCTCAATAAAGACATCAATATAGATTAGTTAATTACGAAGATGTTAGCCATCTATGAAATAAATTTATTTCCCTTCACAAAGTTACTGTTAATATACATTTTCAGCCTCAACATAAAATCATACTTAAGTTTTCCACTAAATTTCCATTTAGAATTCATATGTTGGCTACAATAATCAACCAAATATATTACTTTACACTATTTCTCACTTAACGAGTACACAAATTCATGCAATAGTACTTAAATTACTATCATTTTGTCATCTTTTTAAGCAATGCAAATAATTAATTCACTTATTTTCAAGATCTTTAGTCATTTCAAGTCACACTCTTTCATGACAAAATCTCAATTTCACAAATCGTATATCACAATTAACATCAAAAATCACAAGAAATGATGATATAATTAAGCACATAACCAACATATTGATCCATTTCTATCACTAACATGCAACAATGAATATATGCATTTACACCAACACAAGGCTCATGAGTGAATATGCATCAACACTCTGGGTACAACATAATGATCTCGTCTAAATCCACAATCTATAGTCCATAATCCATATCTCACTCAGTGGCTTGATGGTATTAGGCCACATACCATATGATGGGACCTTCCATACAAGACCATGTGACCCATCCCTTGTTTGTGTAAGGTGTTTATCCTCCAAGGGAGAGTCACCACTCTAAGGTAGGTAGTGGATCATAGTTGCATAAAAACCTCACATACCCCCATAATTAAGGATTTCCTATGTCTACTTCCTCGTATACACTCAACAAGTCCGTCTTACACGTCCTTAGAGAGAAATCACATTACTACACAAGACCAACACTCAAAAACAATAAAATAACTAGCTTAGCCACCAAAGCTCGTAAATAAGAGAAAGTAATTATCAATTGTAACAATAAGGTAAGAAAAAAAAATCCATGGAATTTTCAACAATAAATCAAACATACATGCAAGAGCTACATGTAATAAATCTCACAATTTGTGGCTAAACCATCATAAATAACATAATAAAATTGTTGGTACACACAAAAAAAGATAAAAATCATCACAAATTGCACATTACATCACTATGTGACTATATCTAGCCACCAGACGAGGAAGGAGGGAATAGCATCTGACTATCACAATAGTCCATCATGTGACAACCCATCAGCCTACTATTACATGGCATGGAGTATTCACCCCGGCAACACCCCACATCAAGTGGCACGGAATAAACACGTCAACACACCTGACATGACAATACACCAAGCGGAGAGGGCACACATTGGTCATACGTCGCATGACAGTGTTCCTCACGGAGAAGGCACATGCAGGTAACACCTCGCATAGAAATATCCCTCAAGATCATTGTTGTAGCCAGAGGTATACATGGCTAGGATCCACCCATATGCCTACCATGCTTAAATAACCAAGCATCCATGGGTACCCCTCCACAAGCATGCAAGCATCTTCAAATCGCTCTGCATCAAGTAGGAAAACATGACATACATATCTATACTATGCCTTCACATAACTCTGTATGTGGCATCATGTCCTCGAGCTCGGCTCGCTGCCATCAGCAATATGACATCACTATCCACACTATGTTAGAGCACTAGTGGGTGTGGCATCGCAGCCATTTGCACCATGCTGGAGCATGTGCAGATACGGTATCCATCACAACATCGGAAAAAATCCTCCTCCACATGCTGGATCACAAAAGTATACATATATGCATGAATCAACAATGATAATAAATATATCCATAGAATCTCACATCATATACTAATACCAAACTCAAGAACTGTGGGGATAAAGGATAATCACATATGAACCATGTACTTGGGTCCATCATGAGGGAAAGCATTGATTACCTTTTTCCTCAAGAAGTGGAAGCTAAGGTCACTTCACATCACCATTACATGTACGCCATACAACTACCCAAGGAAAAGGCAATGCTACTACCCATTCACATACTGACTTATCAAAAACCTGTGGGTTGGCACTTAGTAGGGTGAAAACATGCAAATAAATTGACGTTATGGTTCTCACATACCCATATGAAAACATAACCTCCATGGTTGGGTAGATATCCTCACCACCCCATGAAAACATAATGCAAATACTGGTTACACACAACACTCAACATAGAAATGTTACTGGATGTTCACATTCACAGGAAATACTTTCCAATAAGAATGCATCATTATAACATAAATTACATTGTTGCTCAAAAATGTGCATCATAAGCATCACATGATAATTACAAGTGCTCCTTAACCTCCATAATAATTTTCTTACTAGGCAACATTACCCATCATTCATATTTTCTCTAACATCATTAGAAAATCTATCAATTTAAAAGCATTCATATTTTTCACTCACAAAAACATGAAATAATTATACTAAATTCATATATCCAAATATACATGCAATGCATCAACTTTTACCCTACTTCTAATGTCTTTATCATTAAGAAACATCTTTGTTAATCACATATCAAGCAATTGGAGAGGGAGAAGAGATATTTTGATTCTCAGTTCAAGTAACCATTACTAAATAAGGCCTGTTACTCAAATTTTATGATTCACACAAGGTAATATCCACACAATCCTTTAAGCAATAATTACTTCTTTTTTTCTAACTATGATAAGAAAACATTTATCATTTAAACGACACACCATCTACAATAATAGAGATGCAAAAATTATTCTTCAAAAATTATCATAATCAACCTTTTATCACATGTCTATCTCTTACATTCATTTAGCACTTATATATATAGAAAATAAAATAATTTTAGCTTCAATCCATTTGCTTTAAATTGATAGTTCAAAATGTATAGGAAACATGATAGATAATTCAAAGAAAATTGTTGAATGTTGTCAAATTCATTTTTGTAGTCAGGAAACCAAATACAACAAACACTATTTTTGGGAAGTGAAAGGTAAAATGTTTTTTTGGAAAATTATTTTAAAATTTAATTTCGTGTTCATCACTTTTATCATAATTTTTGGCCTAAAAATGTGCAACTTTCATTTCATATTTGTAACAGAGATGGACTGATCTAATCCTTACAATTATCAAAGAATTGTTGGTATTAAACGTTTACATCAAGTGATGACCACGGAACAACACTGCCTCCATTGATTCAAGTAAGAAAAAATTCATGTTTTTGTGTTGACTATGTTGAGGACAATCCAATGAGTCAATGTGAGAATATTGCAAATGGATATGTTTCACGATGGGATATGAAGGATTTAATCAGAATGTCTCCTTATGAAGATGATGAGATTGACATAAAATTTCATGATCCTATAAATTCAACTGATTATGAATGTGTTTCTAATTTAGTTGTTACAGGTACGTGCACATACATGTTCTTTTATTTAATTTTAATTTATCGTGCAAGTGATGTTCACATTTTATCTTTAACTTTTGATTTTAATTTAAATAGAATCCATTTGTATAGGTGATATTTTTTGTGCAGTTGTGGATCTTGACAATGTGGAAAGTGTAGTTTATTATCTACTAAGATGCACGAAAGAAAAATACAAGTTTTTGGAAGAAATTGTAGATGTTGATGGACACTCATATCCAAATGGCTTGGATGTTATTTATTTAAGGAACCTATAATCAACAAACCAAGATAGAAAAAAATGGTGTTTAATTTATTGGATACATGCCTGATAAAAAAAATTGTACATTATAGTCACTTGGTTATACCAACAAAGTTGTAATTTGAGACATTGCAAAAAAGAGGACATGACAACCAAAAGTGGACATTTCCTATTAAAGAACATGAAAAACTTTTGGAGATAGTGAAATATAGAGAGGATCCAAACTATATGTATCGGGAGCTTTAGGCTAAACTTGTTTTTGTAGCTCTCGTACTTTCATATTTGATCTCTAGAGTTTTAACTCTTATGAAATGTATTGGATATATGCTTTTATGTATGTTGTTAAATGTATTCTTTGATATATATATAGAACTATGCATGCTTGGTAAATTATACATTCTTTTATGTTGTTATGAATGATTTGATATATGCTTTTATGTACACATTTTGATAGTTCAAGAGTTTTAATATATATAGCTATGTATACTTTGATGTATGATTTTATGTATATGTTGTTATATATGCTTGAACATGTATGCTTTTATGTATATGTTTTGATGTTTTAATAATTTTAATGTATATATATAGCTATGTATACTTTGATATATGCTTTTATGACTATTTACGACCTCCCCTTAAGACATTAGTAAGATTACTTATGAACTCCCCTTACGACATTAGTTAGATTACTTATGACCTACCCTTAAGACATTAGTAAGATTACTTATGACTTCCCCTTAAGACATCAGTCTACTTGTATTTTAAAGTTTACATATGAAAAAATAGTTACATTAATTGTAAATTTGAAAGTTTACATGTATGAAAAAGATACATATGAAAAACTAGTTTTATTAAATGTATTTTAAATTTTACATGTCTTATAAAGTTTACATTTGATAAAATAGTTACATTCATTGTATTTTAAAATTTACATGTATTTTAAAGTTTATATTAATGTCTAACAAACCTGTTAGGACTAACTAATTAAGACATTAGTTATATTACTTATGACCTCCCCTTAAGACATTAGTAAGATTACTTTTGACTTTCCCTTAAGACATTAGTTTACATATGAAAAATTAGTTATATTAAATGTATTTTAAAGTTTATATGTCTTATAAAGTTTACATATGAAAAATTAGTTACATTCATTGTATTTAATTACTACTGATGTTGTTTGCATTCATATTTTGTCACTGATGTCAACATAAGTTTTATTTGCAGGCTGAAAAGACTACTTGTTTCTATTAAATGATCTGACAAAAGTGTATGGATACTGTATGGATGAATCAGATCATGTGAAGATGGGGATATTTAGAAGGATATATGATGATCTTATTTCTAAGGTTTCTTGGCTGAAATTGCATATTGGATGAGTTACACATGTTTTGGTAAAGAGTGGTTTCTGGACTATGACAGTGATGATTGACATAGAGAGTCTTTGTGTTTTGAGTATATATTACAGACGATGATAATTAAGGTTATGCAATCTTAAGAGATGAAAGAAGATATTTTGAAGAATTTTTTTATGTTGGGTCACAATTTGTATGATTATTTGTGATGTCGGTTGTGGTGTATATTCTGGAGGAGACCTATTTGGGGCTGACTAAAGAGATGTAGCGTGTATTATGGATTGAGAGTGCATATTATGGATCTTGGATTATATCTGATGTATTTTAATTGATGTATACTTTTAATAGGTACCGTGTGTATGTTAGCAAGGGGTTAAATATTTTTTTGTATATTAGGAAAGCTTAATTGGCCGACCTAATCAATTATTGTAATAGAGTATATATGAGAGATATTTTATTTTGAAAAGATATATGTGTGAGTATGAAGAGAAGGTGATTAACAGAGAAGTGGGGATTCTAAAAAGATTGATTAAACATTGGACGTAGAGCAGAGGATATGTTCATTGTACTTCATTGGAACTAACCAAGCAAAGAGTTGTTATCAAACATTTCACTGGATTGTATATTTTCTATATACACTTGTTTAGATTGTAAATCCTTGAGGGTGAATTTAACCTTTTTTAGGAAGTGTGCCTTGCCAGTGAGCCCACTATTACTCTTACCTCCAAACGAGATCATTCATTTAATAGAGACTATGTATTGTAATGTTGTAATAAGCTCCTAACAGGTCTAAATATTTTAATAGGGATACTATACTCTCAGTACATCATTTGTGGGTGCTAATTGTCGCCAGGATTTAACCTTTAACAAGGTTTCCTCGACAACAAAGGATTTTTTTATTTTATTGGCATTTATTGTGTTATCATTTGATATGAAGTTTTGGTTTATAAAGTTTAACGTTTAATATTCTGTCTCACAATTGGTTCACCCACCCTCTAAGTTATGTTGGTTGACTGTTATTCCTAAAAATTGGTATCACAGCTTGTGGTCCTTAGAGAGAAAACTTAAAAAATTGAGGTGATCCTAAATATGACTTACTATAGGAAGGATAGTCTAAAGCTTGATCCTAAAACCTTTGATAGTTGGGAGAACAAGATGAGAACACTTTTTCTATGCTTGGGAATCAACTACTGGATGATTACTAAAAGAAAGCAACAGATGAAATCTGGAGATGAATTAGATAAATCTATGAAAGATGAAAATAAGGTATTTTCATGTAACATGGTCACAAGGGAAGCATTTATTAATGCACTTTCAGAAGGTGAATTCATAGAGGTAAAAGACTTAGATTCTACACATAAAATCTAGAAAATATTTGAAGCATTATATGAAGGAGATAAGTCTACAAACTAGGTGAAGTTACAGAATTGGAAGGAATAGATGGAAATATTGAAAATGAAAGATGATGAGAACATTAGAGAATATTCATAGATAATTAATAAAGTTTTTATTGGCATTAGTAACTCAGGGGGTACTTATAGTGAGGAAGAAGTGATTGCAAAAATACTCAGATCCCTGACACCTGTATACAGAACTAAAGTACAAGCTGTAAAAGAGAATATACCTTTGACACCTAACTTTAAAAGAGAGATGTTGATTAGGAAACTGACTACCTTTGAGGCCACAAAATTGGGAGATTCTCTACCTAAAGTTGAGTCAACATTCAAGGTGACTATGCATAGAAAAAAAAAGGCATAGAAACAAAAAGACCTTATCAGGAATTACAAACACCAACAATAGTGACTTGAGAGAAGAACTTGGAGAATATGATGATGAATAGGAACAAATATATGAAGAAGAAAGGAAGCTAGATGAATTTTTCACCCTAGTTGTTAGAGGAGAAAAGATAGGTAAGGGTAAATTTAAAGGCAAGTTACCTTTAAAATGGTTTTCATGCAACACAATAGGTCATTTTGCATCACGATGTTCAACAAGGGTTCCAAAGCATAAACCTAGGTTTTATAAATCTAAGTATCCAAAAGACAAGGAATGTTATTATGCTAGTGAAGTTTTTTCTGACGATGAAGTTGTTGACTATGATGAGATTGGATTTATTGTTATTAAGGATGATGAACCTTTACATGAAGAAAATCCTTGGTATCTGATGTTGAAAACAAATATGAATGGGTTATTGATAGTGGTTGTTCACATCATATGACTGGAAATAAAAATAAGTTTGTTAGTATGAAAATATATGATGGTGGTGTTATAAGTTTTGGTGACAATACTCCTAAGCTTATTATTGGAGTTGGATCTATTTCTCTGGATGGAAAAACTAATAATGATAATATATTGCTTGTTAATGGTCTTAAGCATAATTTTTTGAGTGTTTCACAGCTAGTGGACAAGGGTTATCAATTGAAATTCACTGATGGGAAATGTTCTATCGGAAGTAAAGCATGAGACTTGATCGCATCTGGTACTAAATCTAGAGGTAATATATTTCAATTAAATACATATGAGGCTTCTAGTTTTATTGTGAAGGTTGATGATAGTTGGTTATGGCACAAAATATTTTGTCATGTTAACATTGATAATATTGTGAAGGCAAGTATAACTAATGAAGTAAGAGATGAAATTTGTTTGATTTCTTGAGTTCAACCAAAAACTACTGACGGAGCATGTAGAGATGAATCTTGGACTAAAGCTATTTAGGAAGAATTAGAATAGATAAAGAAAACAACCACTTGGGAATTGGTTCCAATGCCTAAAAACAATAATGTGATAGGAACTAAATGGGTTTTCAGAAAAAAAATGGATGAGGAAGGAACAACGGTAAGAAATAAGGCTAGAATGGTTTGTAAAAGATACTCGAAACAAGAAGGCATAGAATTTGAAGAAGAATTTTCTCATGTTTCTAGGTTGGAAGTTGTTAGGCTATTTCTTCCTGATGTTGCACATAAAGACTTTAAGGTATATCAGATGGTTGTGAAATCTATATTTTTGAATGGAGATTTAAAGGAAGAGGTATAAATAGAGAAACCTGATGGATTTACTTTGACAGAAGATGAAGACATGGTCTTTAAATTAAAGAAAGCATTGTATGGACTGAAACAAGCACCGAGATCATGGTATGCAAGTCTAGATAATGTAAAAAGGTAATGCAAATAGTAATTTATACTTAAGAATTGGTGAAGATGGAATTCTAATGATTGAAGTTTTTTTGATGATATGATTTTGGAGGTAATGATGAAATGAGTAAAAGGTTCTCTAAAGAGATGAAAAATTAATTTGAAATGTCAATGATTGGTGAAATGAATTTTTTTTTGGTTTGAAAATTAATCAAAACAAGAATGTTATTTTCATATCTCAAACAAAGTATCCTAAGGAGATGTTGAAGAAATTTGGAATAGAAGACTGTCAACCTGTTAGGACACCTATGGTGACTGGTTATAAACTTACTCATAATGATGAAACTCAGAGTGTTTTTCAAACAAAGTACAGATCAATGATTGGAGGTCTACAATATCTAAATCACACTAGACCAGATATTTCCAATGCAGTTGGAATTGTGGAAATATATCAACTAGATCCTAAAGAGACACACCTTGCTGTTGCGAAATGAATTTTTAAATATCTGAAAGGAACAATAGAGTATGGATTATGGTATAAAAAATTTGATGAATTTATTTTACATGCTTATATTGATGCTGATTGGGAAGGTAGTGTGGAGGATATAAAGAGTACAAGTGGAGGAGAATTTTTCCTTGGAAAAAGGCCAGTTTCCTGGTTAAGTAAGAAGAAGGATTGTATAGCTTAGTCTACTGTTGAATCTGAGTATGTTGTTCCTGCTATAAATTGTACACAAGTTGTTTGGATGAAACAAATGTTCAAGGACATTGGAATAATTTTTGAAGAGCCAATGGTTATCCATTGTGATAACACTAGCATAGTAAATATGTCAAAGAATATTGTAATACATTCAACGATTAAACATATTTCTATTAAGTATCATTTCTTGAGAGATGAAGTAGTAGAGAAGGAGATTTGATTGGATTATGTTAACATGAAGGAACAAATAGCATATATATTTAAAAATCCTTTTCCAAAAGATGCTTTTGAGTATCCTAGAAGTATGCTTGGGGTGAGAGCCCCTCCTAGTGGTAATTAATTGATGCAAGAATGCATCAGTCTAGTGGCTTTCGGAGCTATATAATTTTCTGTACTTGATGTATGGATCTTCTCCTCATGGGAGTGATCACAGGAATACTACAAAACATATTTGGGTAATCTTTGCACCTAGTTGTTAGACATGAATATTTTTAAAAGATACACTTTGCAAAATTTTGATGAAGAGTTATGGCACCATTTTCCATTGTTGTCAAATGGGGAGAGATTCTATGTGAAAATCCCTACTATTTTAGGGAGAATTGTGTTGAGGATATTAAGAATATTGTATTGAGAGTTAGCACTTTTTGGGTTGATGGATTTTCCCATATGTTTCCATCAGTGCTAAAGGGGGAGATTGTTGGATGTCGTTAGAATTGGGTATTACTGATGTTGTTTGAATTCATGTTTTTTCATTGATGTCAATATATATTTTCTTTGGAGGTTGAACATAAGTTGGTGGTTACTATTGTATGATGACTGACAAAAGTGTATGGATACTATATGGATGAATCAGATCTAGCAAAGATGGAGATATGTAGAAGGACATATGATTATCTTATTTCTAAGGTAGTTTGGCTTAATATTACATATTGGATGAGTTATAGATGTTTTTGTAAAGACTCATTTCTTGACTATGATAGTGATGATTAACAGAGCAATTCACTATGTTTTGATTATATCTTATATGCAATGATGATTCAGGTGATGCAAGCTTAAGGGATGACAGAGGACATGTTTAGGAATGTTTTTGTTGGGTCACAAGTTGTATGATTATTGGTGACATCATTTGTGGCGTATATTCAAGAGGAGACCTATTTGGGGCCGACTTTAAAAATGCAACAAGTATTGCGGATTGCGACTGCGGATTACGGATCTTGAATTATATCTCATATATTGTAATTTATGTATACTTGTTATAGGTACCGTGTGTATCTTAGCAAGTGGTTAAATATTTGTTTGTATATTAGGAAATCTTAATTGGCCGTCCTAATCAATTATTGTAGTAGAGTATATATGAGAGATCCTTTCTTTTAAAAATATGTATGTGTGAGTATGAAGAGGTGATTAACTGAGAAGTGAGGATGTTGCAAAGCTTGATTAACTGCTGGATGTAGAGCAGAGGATATTTTCACTGCACTTCATTGGAACTGACCAAGAAAAGAGTTTATATTAGATAGTTCACTAGATTTTATATTTTCTATATACACTTGCTTGGATTGTAAATCCTTGAGGGTGGCTTTAACCTTCTTTAGGAAGTGTTTCCTTTAATAGGGACCCTTGAATCCTAACAAGGTCTATCCTTTAATAGGGACTATGTACTATAATGCTATAATAAGCTCCTAATAGGGCTAAATCATTTAATAGGGATACTATACTCTCATTACAACATTTGTGAGTTCTAATTCCCACTGAGGTTTTACCTTTAATAGGGTTTCCTCAACAACAAATAATTGTGTTATTGTGTTGGCATTTGTTCACAGTTGTGTGGGATTTTATGTGAAATTTTTGTTTATAAAGTTTAATGTTTAATAATTTGTCTCACAACTGATTCACCCCCCCCCTCTTATTTTTGCTGGTGGACTATTATTCCTAACATATTGATACACATATGATGGTTACTCATTTTGCAAGTGACCAAGAAACCGTAAAGAATTTTTTAAATATAAGTGATGTGATTTTTGAAACCATGATAAGGGAAACCAAAATCATTGGTCCTATCATATGATAATATGGATAAGTTTATAAATGGTTATAAGGAGTTGATCTATAAAGTTTCTAGAAATGAGACATATTTTCCACATAACAACGAAAATTATCATAGAAAAAAATAATGCCAATACACTTAGACCAACCTTATAATACCGATTGGAAAAATAAAAATATATTAGAAAATAATAAAATACATATTCTATAAATAAACACCTTACCCTTTGAAAAGAGCTCTTTCCAAAAATGTAGAAGGGACCATTGGAGTGTTTCTTTTCATTTACTACATTCCCCTTAATAATGCATGGTATCTCTATCATTTGGAACCTTTTACATTCCTTTTTATGTGTTAAATGACCTTGATCATAATTTTGGACAAGCCAAATAGATATAGAACATATATATGATGTCTATTAGATTATGCTCAAATTTTCAAGAATATTCTTCATGTTGGTTGAATGTGGATTGAAACAAGACATTGATATTAAATGGTGTATAAGAATAGTTATCATCAAAAAAAATTCTAACGATGAATTTGAGGTGCACCATGTGTATAATTTTGAATCCAACTACCCATAATTAGGATTAAAATATGATTTGTTTAAGGTAATCATTCATGAAATTTATAAATCAAGGAGAATATTTTAGTTAATCTCTCAATACATCTTCATCTAGTTTAAGGTTGACTTGTAAATTGTCACCTCCTTTATATTGGCTATTATCAAAGGTTTTTATGCTATATTGTTCCATTTTCTTCTTTACTTCCAACCTAGTGATGGTTGAAACGAATATGTTAATAAATTATTTTCACCATTTTTTATTTTATAGCTTTTATTCCATTTTCTTAGATTGTAAAACCTTAAATTGAGGAGATATAAATATTAAAAAAAGATGGCTTGAAGGATGAGTTCTGCTTTATTCTAAAAGTAGGAAGGTCCTAATCTAACAATAAAATATAGAAGACATGAGAATTATCATTTTATTAATTAGGTGGGACTATCGATCCATGTAGACCTATAGATATGTTTCCCATCAAGTAATAAATATCTACTAAATTCAAGCTCATGTACCACTTCTCTACCACTTAACTGCAATTCCAAATCCTAATCAAAATTTAGTTATATATCTCAAGTCTAAAAGAACATTGTGAGTAAATCTATAGACTTAACTAGTAGTTAATGCAATAGCAAGAAGGATAGATAAATGTGTTAGGCCAAGATATAAATGTGACTAGGGAAATCCTTGAAATATACCACAAGGGAACATGAGGCTTGATCTATGAAATGAAATTTCAATGATATCAAATAGCTATTAGGAGAGGATAACTCATTATTATCATATACATCCCCAGGATGTAATGTTTTTGGGGCTTATCCATGATGAAAAAATGAAAACTTCTAATAATCATTTATTCTAATTCATCTCCTACTTTTTATAGTTTTCTAACAAAATAGACTTGAATTCATTTCCTTGGTGATGAAATGCAAGGTAGATTACTTAAAAGAAAATTTATAAAAAGTAGCATATTCATTTCTTATCAAGGTGATAGAAACATGAGAGAGATGAGAGAGAAAATCATATGAATGCACTCTTATGGGATTAAAAATACTAGTTCATTGATTCAACAATGTGCAAGTATATTTTAATCTTCATAAGTAGTGATTTGAGAAATACATGAGATAAAAATAATAATAAAAAGTTGAAAAACATATATAAACTATATTATTCTTTAACATATTATACAAAACTATTAAATTAAAAGTATTTTAGTTCATATTTGTTAGGACAGGAGATAGAATTTTTTTTGGAGCTTTATACTTTTTCTCAAGAAGGATGATATGTTAAAAATTTACCTAAAAGGTAAAAAAAAATACCTCAAACTAAAGCTAGGAGGAATAATTATATTATTCAATTTTTAATGATAATTTTAATAATAATCCTCAAATAATTATTTCATACATACAATTTATGGTCCTTTAAGGATTTAAACCCAAAAGATCACTTTGAAAACCTTTACTTAATTATAAGGGTACAAGATCTAGATGAGTGGTCTAGTCAAGTACATTTTGCTCATAACCGATGTTCAAACATGTCTAAAAATTCACAAATTCAATACATATATCTAAAAAATGATAAGTATTTTACTATTGGTAGGCATTTCTAGAAAGTTCAAAAGAGGGGTGAGCTAGGCTCTTATCCCATATGGACCATCTCTTAATGTCAAATGGATAGAGACTATGTAGGTTGTTTAAAAACAAAAGCAGACTTTGAACTATGAAAATATCATAATATTCTTAACATTATCCTTATATAGGTATTTTTGTTTTGCTTAGAATTTTGTTTATTTTTATACTCTTTTATACACACTCATGTTTTAATTTTTTTAATAGTTATAAGTATTAATTTTTCACGTTGTGCTTTGATTTGTGAATTGTTTCATTTTTAAATTATTTGTTTTTGATGAAAAAAGAAGCCAGAACTAGGGGGCTGAGCCAAACATAGAAACCAAATCCAATATGAGAAGTGCTAGACTACTAGCACAAAACCAACAACAACACACCGTTAGCCTATCCCCTTCTTAAAAAGAAAAAACCAAAAACTAGTGATCACATGCCCAAACTTCACCACGAAATCGGTAACCAGTCTATGATCACTAAGATACCCCAACTTCACAATAAAATTGCTAATGAGCCTATAAACATCGGTAGCAGTAAATTTCATCAAAGTCTTACTTTTAGCAGAAAACTAGATAGTCTTATGACCATCATAGATTAAAAAAAAACACCATAAAAAATATGCCCGAACTGGTCATCCACTAGAAGCAACAAGAAACAACAGATGTCAAAAGAACCGAAGGAGGATCACTTGGGGTTTTTCCCCCCACCATTGAGAAATGACTTTAGCCAGTTGTCAGCAAGAAACTAGAAGAGATTCCTACCAATCTTTTTGTTATCAAAATTCTTCGAATTCTCCAGGTGAAGGAGCTGAAGAGCCGTAGCTGCAGAATGCATAACTTTAACTGCGAAATCCATAATTATGTTGAAACTCTCCCCCAGCTCCCTAATTTCCTTCTTCATCACCTGAAGATCATTTATTGATCCCAAATCCTTAATTAACTCCTTGAGCCTCTTAATATCCTGCTTTATATGATTCAGGTCAGCCTTAACCTCCTCGCTCCCTCATGTTTCCTTCTTAGCTACATTAACCTCTGGTTGACCTAAAGGCGAGGTAGCAGTGAGGAGAGACTCTGTCATCTTCTCTCCCAACACATTCTTTTTGGAGAAAACAACTGTGGGCAGTTTAAAACTAGCCAAAATCTTGGAAGATTCTTGGATTTTCTCACCTCCCTCCTTAGTCGGGAAATCTTTATGTTTACCTTTGTCTAAGTTGTCCTCCTTAGATTTAGTTTTTTTTCCTTTTCTTTTTGTCTTCAGTACTTCCTTTTCTCCTTCCTTCTTCCTCCTTTGAATCCTCCTCTTCATCTTCCGCCTCCATAAATCTCTTCCTAACTGCCTTCTCTTTCTTTCTTCCTTATTGAATTTCATTTTTTTGTTTTGTCTTTTATAGTCTTTTCTAAAATTTTCTAGTGTTTTTAGTTAATTTTCTTATTTTGGATTCTTTGTTAATATTTTTGTTTTTGTTTTTTCTCTTTGTTCTTTTTTCTCATTTTTATCCTCCTCCTACTCTCTTAATTTTTTTTATCTTCCCCCCTTCTCCCCTCTCGTGGACACGTGTCCAATCCTTCCGGCTCAATTTTATCTTTTTAGTCTCCTTGATCTGTTGCATTTTCATTCTCTTTTCAAGCTTTCTCATTCAAATGATCGATCATTGAGCATGATCTGAAATATTGATGATAAAAATGATTCACGTAGTTAAATCCATAAGGTCAAGACACAAACCTTAAACCAATTATCTTACTTAACATGAGATGCAAAATAAAAATAGCCTTCCCTTATTCTTTAAATAATTTGTGTTATAATATGTACAGCTTAATTTATTTAGATATGAAATAAAAATTATAAAATTAATAGACAAGAAAATACTCTTTCTCTATATTGAATAATCTTTATACTTATCATTAATGAGTTAATATCACATGAATCATATAATCTAAATAGTAAAAATGATGAAATGAAAAAATTAACTTAAGTCATGTATAACATATTCTACATGACATATATGATAGTATAAAAATTATAAGATATTAAGGAAAAAATTAGGCTTGCAAAAAGTAAGGCAACTTTAACTATTTAACACTTTTTGTCTAATAATAACTCATTAGTAAGTGATTTTTACAGTCAAAAAGAAATTAATAAGAACCACATAGTTTTATCATAATTTTTATGAAAACTTAATAGAAAAGTATGCGTTGAAACCAGATGAAACTATACCGTTTTGTTTTATAATGTACTGCTGTATTGAAATGAAATACAGAATGTTGTTTGAATGAAATTATGGCCAGATGAAAGTAAAGCTCAGTTGAATGTCTGTGTGTCAGTCTAAACTCTTTTATTTGTGTTTTCTGATGTAACCTATCTAGGGTTTGTGACGGTTGATTTCGTTTATTGTCAAAGTGCATATATGTATGTGCGCTTATAACTCTTTGTTACCAACAACAGTGTTAGTCCAGAAAGTGACCAAGGCGGCCACCACAACAATCTTTAATCGAGATAAGCTGGCTCTTGTGTGATTTGTTAATTGGGCAGAGGTATATGTAGGTATGAGTTGCAATGTATCTCAATGAAATTTCCGACTTTAGCTACTTTTTACTGGTCCCCCACTTATCTTCATATGGATACCGACTTTCTTCGTTCTCTGTATAAAGTGGAAGACAAGTTTATCTACGCAAATTCTCCAAGAGATTTGATGACACAAGTGTCTGCTTACTGAATGTCAAGTCAAATTCGATGAACAGTTATGCGATGTTAGCGAATAAGACGTTTCTTTAAAGGCAAGAAATCTACCATAAAAGGTCAGAACATATATGGTTTACTAATTTCGAGTTGTCCGAAAAGAAACTGAATAATCGTTTTTTTTTAATGATCTATGTGAACCATGAAAATCCCCATGTATTATTAAACTAACGGTGACAGAAATTGAAAATATTCCCTTCATTCAGTGATTAAATTATTCACATGTGACAGTTCCTGCACCGAAACACATTCTAAAAATTATAAAAAATTACAAAATAAAATATTTCCTCGGTTAAAAATCGTGGAACTAACAATTCTTTTTGAGGAGGTATTTCGAATCGGTGGACGAAACTGGTTCTTTCTGGTATTTCATTAAGATGGAGACAACGTTATGTTGTATAATATTCCTTGACAATGAAGTTTTCAAATTCAACACCTGGGTCTACGTGTCAACCAATACCAATATACATCGTTGAATGATAGGTTACTAATGACGTGTAGTACATAAAAAGATAATAGTATAATATTAAAATGGAATGTAAAAATTTTAAAAGTTAAGATAGGGTCAAATTATGCATTAACAAATCATAGGATCTATCGACAAGAAAACATGAAAACTAAGAAGCGAGAGCAAGTCTACCGTGAAGGTTGTCTTTATCATTAGGATTGTCCCAATATATTATTATTAAAGGTGGGATTGTTATTAAATGGTTCTTAGTTATTAAATGTATTACCATCCTTCTCACGAGTATTATCTAAAAGTTTATGAGCATGTAGCTAAATCTATATAAAACAATTTTAAATTAGGTTAATTAAAAGCATAAGGTCTATGAGAAAAGTTATCCTACAAAATATTTTCTTGTTTACAAAGGTGAGGGTGATTGTTAGGGTTGGGAAACTTATGTAGAATACTATTTCTAGTTTTTGGATGTTAAGGGTCATAAGACTAGGATCCATAGTTTACTAGACTAGCTATGATCTCATTGATATCATTAATAAGGAGAACAGGATGGAGGCATAACATTTGCAACAATCCAAGAGAGTAGATTTCATGAGTTGGTGCTAAAAACACTCACCCAATAAAATCCATAAATAATAAACTGATTTGAAACAATGCATGGAGTATTACCCCAATTTCAAAGTGTTGATGCAAATGGGTAATTTTAAGTGCATATTTTTTAGCTTGCGCTTGAATCTAGATAAGCACATTGGAGAAAATTATATGTTTAATAGAAGGAGAGAAATCAGCATCAACAAAACATCTGAGAAACAAAAATCTATCTTTTTAGATGTAAAACAAAATCTCTATCGTATAAGCATAAAAAATCTAAGTATACTTGAAAGGGAGAAATGACCGATTCTATAAAAAAAAACATATGCAATCATTTTTCCCTTGACATTTCCTTCACTTGTAATTGTTGACTATATTTTCTTCTTCTTTCTTTCAATCTTTCCACCTATAGTCGCTACTCCAATAACAAACCTTTATGCAAGGTTTCTACTAATGTTTACAAATTTCTCAATGTCTTTTTGCATATGTGTAATCCACTTCCTATTCTTCTCATAACTGATAAAATTTTGAGGGATATCTATATTTTTCATTGGTGCTTAAAGATCTTGAGATCTGGGGCAAACACCTACCAGTTTCGAGAAGGATATTCTTTGTTAATGACTCCCCTATCAATTAGTATTTCCTCTTCCTCATCTCCATATCCCTTGAGGATATTGATCTCTGCCAAAGAATCCTAAGAATGGATCTCAGTGGGTGAAGAGTGTGATAAGGAATCTTTATGGATAAAATTTACAGGCTCCTTCTAGGGGTTTCCTCACTATCTTCCATTGCTTTCTAATCAAATTTAAATTCATCAAATTTTCCTACAACTTCTTCCTGAGGATGGCTTTTATTAGTAGTAGAAGAAATTTTGGCCACAACCATGACTTAGACACTCTCACAAACCTTTTATCTCTGGAGGAAGTAGTTTCTTCATCCCTGAAAAATTCATCTCTATAAAATAACTGAGGAAGGTTGAGGGGCAACAGTTACACTATTCTAGGGCAATATCTTAACAACTCTTTATTTTCCACCCATATTATTTTTCAAGATTCCATGCTTGTTGATGGGGTTTTTGCCTATGTCAAGAATAGGTTTTAGGCCACCATCAACAATATTTGTAGGGTATAGCATATAAGGGGTAGATTCAATATTTTAGGGGCAAAAACAATGACATTTTTTAGGGAATGACTTTGGAAGAAAAATAGCCTTATCTTTGGAAGATATTTTACATTTGGAACCACTAGTTAGGGGAGGATTATAATCATGATAATGAGGGGGAATGTGGGGTAGACGTGGATTTGGCATTGGTTTAAATATTATACAATAGATATTTATATAATATATTAGACCTTTATACTATGTAAATCAATATTGTCGATAACACATTTCTCCATAGAGGAAAAGAGGGAAAAAAGCTAACTAATTCATGGTGCCTCAAATGGTTGAGTTAAGAAAAGCGATACTCATGAAATTTAGCAAACCACCATTTGAGAGAAAGGAATTTGATTAAATGGTAGCTAATAATTCTTCAAGGAGGAGGTAGGTCATCTTTGATAAAATCATTTTGATGTTGCTTTATTTTTTCTCCTCTCTAGAAGCGTGTAAATGGTGTCCACATAAGATTGCTTCTTATTAAGGTGTAAACTTTTCTCACCCTCACAACTAAACCTTAGCACTTGTGCTTTTTTATCCTCACACAAACCTATAGTAATGTTTTCAATCTTTACACTACCATTTCTTGAACTATTAATGGATTGAGATGAAATCTATTAATCCTTTTTTGCAATGATCTTTAAAAGTGGCACAAATTTTTTCAAATATTTCCTACATCTAAGTGTTATTTTTCATTATGATAGAAGAAATGAGTTCCCTTCTCTATCACTAACCACCCATTAAAACTATTTTATAACTCTCACACAAAGAAACTAGCAAATGCTCGGGAGCGAGCAGAGATCAGCTAAAACTACCTTTTGTAGATATTTCTAGAAAATATTTATATTTAATTGAATCACCTTTGTTAAGGATTTTCCATCACTACCATGTGAGAAGGATCGTAGGAAATTTATACATTCATTAATATTACTTATTCCATCAATTCCATTAATATCATAGAAATCAAGAGGGTACATTTCAAAGGGGCCTTTGTATATACACCCAAAGAAAGAGTTAAGTTTAAACTTGTATGATTATCCTTGAGATAATCAATACTACTTAACCTATCATAATTATTTTTGTCTTCTTTGGTTCCCACATGTCACCTATCACTTCCCAACTTTTTTATCTTCCTCAACTAGGTAGTCATCTCTTTGTCATTATGCCTTAGCTTATGATATATGATGATAATCCAAACTATCAAAATATTATTCAGGGTATTAATTAAAATAGTTTCCTATATAGTTAATATTAAATACTTGTCTATAGTAATTCAAAATAGTTTTCTATCAAAATAATAATATCACCTTAATTTTCCCATATTTTCATTTATTGAATTTTAGGACTCTATTATGAAGGAATCTACTAATTGTTTCCCTTCGAGCTAAAGATATGCTTGACTTAATTTTTATGTGATAGAATGTAATGCTTTTGGTTAAGGTATTCTAACAATTTTGATGCAGCAAAAAAAATCCATTTATATTGAATGTAGGAAAATAACATAGGTAGAAAACAACTTTTTATTTATTAAAGGCAATGAGGTTGTATGCAATCATCAATTCCCTAGTGAATTTTGGACAATATTTGCTATGTGGAAAGTTTTTTATTAATAAAAATCACAAAATTATAAGTTTTATCAATCATAGAGACTAGGATGAAAGAGAATAGAAGTGGGTAAGTAATTTATTAGCGCATGATTTTATGTTGAATATGTCAAAGGTAGCATAAAATATTTTTAATTCATTATCTTGAAGGTACACTCTATGTTCTATATTTCATAGCATTGTTGATTGGGTCACCATCATCATATCCTAATAATCCAAGAATGATGATACTAGTAATATTTTAGATGGAATAATTCAAGATGATAGGCTCAAAGTTTAGTTGGTTTTAATTCTACATAATTAGATGATATATTTGATTGTAGAGTCAAAGTTAAATGAAAAGATGTTATGGGATATGCATGATATTATATTGGCTATGCATCTTGGGTATTTTAAGATGTACATATAGATAACAAAATCTCTTTAGAAAGAAGGAAAATTAATGTGACCAAGCACTTAAAGGAATTTTCATTTTACCAATAGAACAAAGGGAACAAGTCTATTTTATAGGATTTATTCAATCCCTTGGATTCTTGGGTAAAAATTTAGGTGTATCTATAAAATTTATCATTAGATTACATAAGATATATACTAGATACTGAATCTTTGGTTTGCTGGAAAGAATCACCAAGTACACACATTTATAAGTCATATTTTCAAAATCTAGGGATTCCCAAATTATTAACTTATTGAAGGAGGTTTTTTATTACATGGACAACCTGAGAACATTTATAATGGTACATAAATCACATTTTTTAGTCACTTTTATTTGTACATTCTATATTTAGGAAGAAATCATTTTTAGCTTATGTTCACTTAGTTTAGATAAGTTTAGTTTCTTTGAGATAATTTTAGTTTTCTAATTCTATATTAGGGTTCTATTTATTTTTATAAAGAAAGTATATTAGCATTATTTTAATTCATATTTAATCTTCTCTTTTAACGAGTATAAACTCCTTTTTTTCTACCCTCGTTTGTAGAAGATGTTAGTTATTTATTGTTTGATCCTACACGATTATGTTGCAAACATAAACATGATATTAGATCATCGATTCAAAAATCATCTTTTAAATATTTGAGGGTTTATTTTATCAAGAGTTTTGGTGTAATTGAGGTATTATACCTAGTGATAACCACACTGAGGTCCTTATTATATATAACCTAATGATCACATTACACTTTAGGAGCATTTCCACTTTTGGTGGTTATATCAAGTTATCACTCATCCACCTCAAGTGGATCTTCCACCTTTTTGGTCTTATCACACTATCACTTTTCCACCTTATGTGGGTAATGGTATTTTCATCTAATAGTATTGTGACACTTGTCAATGCAATGTCTATTCGCCTTGCATATATATGAAAGGTTCACTATGTACATTTTCATATCCATTACCAATATCAACATTATTACATTGTGATGCAATATTCGTGTCATTCTTTCATAGAAGCTTGATATTCTGGGTGTTGTAGAGTCACCTAAAAATCTAACATTGTATCATTTCTACCGATATCTCATTGTCCAAGGTATTTCTAGTTGTTTTTTTCATTTGATGCAAAATTTTGTTTTCTGAAGTTTGAATCTTGATTTGCACAAGATCATTTGTTGATCTCTATTTGTAATTTGAGAAATGTATCATTTAGGTAATCATGGGTTATGCAATACATCCTTCTACAAAAAATTTGACTAAGGACAATTATGAGTCATGATAGAAATGCATCTTACGTGGTATAACTTCATGCCTCGTCTTTATAGATTTATTCTTGAGAAAAAGACACAATGGAAGTAATTAGTTTAGAGAAATCAGAATGATAATATCATAGGATTTATTGTTTTTAGAATGATAAGACTCCATGTGTAGGTCCTACTTTTCCAGTTAAGATCACACATAAATATTTTGTTGGTGATTCCAGTGAGTCATTTAAAGATATATATGTTTTTTGTTCTAAATCACGATTCCTATTTTCCATACATTGGCTCATTACTTGTGGAGTTTCACATTTCATATTGGGTGAAACATTTAGGGGTATTTCTCTTCTCTTTGATAAATTTTAATCATACTTGGAGATTCTTCTACATTGTATTTGGGTATTGACATTCACGAATCTCCTCCTTAATTTGTTTTGTCACATTTATTGATTTGGTTTGATCATAAGAATGTGATGTATTATTCAATCTTGGAGATTATCATTCAACTTTTGGAGGCATCTCTCTTATTTCATGATATTTTTGGCATCATTATTGTCACTTTACTTTTTCCTTTGGAGCCTGAACTCAAAAGTGGTTTCCATTGTTTTCTTTTTTTCACCTTTTATTGTGATTCAATATTTTCCTTAAAGGTTCATGACATCTTCATCACCCAAGGACTAGGAAACATATGAAAAAATTATATAGACAACATAATCATACTACATTTGTGTTCCACCTCCTGGTTCCTATCCAGAACATGAAGCATTCGTGTATTTGTACTTGGTTTATTTTCTTCCCAAGGGAGGAAATTTTTTTTGTAGGCATTGGACTATGCTTTTCCTTCATCATCACATTACACTTTAAGAGATTATCCAATTTGGGTAGTTATATCAAGTTATGACTTATCCACCTTATGTTGATCTTCCATCTGTAGTGGTCTTATCACACTATCAGTTTTATAGCTTATATGGGTCTAGTAGGTTATGTGTTATATAGTAATGTGACACTTGTCAATGTCTTGTGTATTCACCTTGCCTACATATGGAAGCTTCATTATGTATATTATCATGTCCATTGTCAATATCACCATTCTTTCATTTTGATATAATATTCTTTCCATTTTATTGTGGAAATTATATTATTTTTTCTTTGATCTTAGGGGTGTTGTAGAGTTAGCAAACACTCTAGCAAAGTGAAATATAGGATCACCAGATCTAACCATTTCATTTTTTTATTAGATATGGAAGTGGCTACTTTTTTAGTACCTACAAATCGAATCACCTCGAAGGAAAATAGTTATGGGGTGGTTTATGGAAACCAAAAACAATATCAAAATCTATCAAATTGTCAAAAAAATTTAAATTTTTTGAAAAAACTGAAAAAATAAATAAATAAATAAAAATAAAAAATAAAAAATAAAAAAAATTGGCCATTACTTTTTATTTACAATTTTTCAAGAAAAATATTTCTAGATTTTGTTCATAGTCATGAGAAACTATCTAGTTATCTATTAGATGTTGCATGGTATGACTGAATTTTTCAAAAATAAAATCATAAGGGTTGTGTCTATTGGTTATCAGTTCACTTTAAATTTAACCCATTTTTATTTTTTCTACAACCTTTACATACAATGTTTATTTTTTGAGACAAGATATCATTAAAAATCTAGTTCAAGGGACAATTTGATGGTGTTATTTTTTTCTAATATTTTTTGTTGGTACATTTTATCACCTATTGAAGTCAAAAGTGGTATTTTCAGTCCCAACAAGTATCCTTTTGTGTTTCATCTATTTTTCATAGTTATTTTGATGTTAGAAAGATCTCCCAAATATCTTCATATTTATCCATGCATATCCTACAAATTTTAATCCAAGTTCTTTTTATCATTTTTGTTTAGGTTTTTTTTTTTCACATTTTGGATAATTACTTGTTATTTAGCTCTTGGAAACTATCTATTTATTTTGGATGACTTCACTTACATCTCTCTACATGAATTTCCAACACTAGGAACTATTTGAAATTTTGAGCATATTTTGCGTGGAGTTCTCTTTTTAAAAATATACTAAGATAAGTGCCACTTTTATGTATATTTTAAGGGGATTTTGTACATTGTAATGTGACTTATATTTTATATGTACTATATTATAAAGTTCAATGGCTGGTTGATTAGTGTTTTTTTTCAATGACTTCATTTTCTGGTTAGCATCTCTCGATGATGATGTCTAGTTCCATTGACTCCTGTGCCATGCATTTATGCTTTTCTTGAATTCCCTTTTAGTTGCGTATACTTTGATGTACACATATAGATGTGTGTTCTCCTTCATGCACTGTATGGTAAAACACAATGCAGAGAGTACAAGATAGGTTCTTTATTTTAATGAGAAATTTAATATGTTATTTAGCTCAAAGAGAAGGTAGAAAATGAATTCCTCACTTGAGAAAAGTTTTTTTTTTTTAAAAGAAAGATGATAATTTTTTGAAAATAAGATAGGATACTACATCACAACAATAACAATTCTAAGGTAACACATTGATTACATATTAAAAACAATTGAAAAAAAAAGAGGTTGTAAACTCATTACAAAACAGCTCACATGTTTCATAAATCAAATGCCTTTTATCCCACATGAACTACATTTAATATCTATTTTAGGATTGAAACATGAGGTACCTATGAAATTGTTTGGAAAATTTCATGTTTCCTTCTTAAAGTTGCAAAAATTCATACTTTATCTCATCCAATTATCTTTGGTATCTAGTTCCATCTTTATGCTCAATCTTTAGCTATGAACATAAAAAACTAGTTCAAACAAAATGTCCAATTAAAACACTAGAATATATACATACTAATGAAAACAATCATTGGAAAATAATTCTCAACATCTACTTTTCCAAATATGTAACAAAATATATTTTTGAGCATAGAGTATAAAATCACACCATTATGGAGACCAAACCCAAATATTGCTTCCTCCTATCTTAAAGTATGATAGAAAACAATAGGAAAATGGTTAAAGATGAGATTTCATTTCAATTCTTATCTAGGAAAGCTCCAAAATATATATGTTTCAAGTTTTCAAATGCATGAAAAAATAGACATAAAGTTGGTTGCAATGACAAGTATCTTTGTCTATCTCCAACAGGAAGTTTCTGATTTAAAAATTTCCAAAACAAAATTTGAGCATTTGCGTCATTTTTGGTTTTCTAGATTTGTTAGCTTAGATCAAGATATTTCATTTTTATAAGCTTAAAATTCCATTTTCTATTAAGTTACGGGTTCAAATTTAAAATTGGAAAGGATCTGAAATTAGATTTTTTAGAGGATAACAACAAAATGGATATTTCTCAAACTATAGCCAATCCTTGAAAACACCGCATTGCAAATGAGTACACAACTTCATAAGGAGTTCCATAGGTATGAATGATTTGAAAAAAAAAAAAAGGGCTTTAGTCTTGTTAGGTGAATTGAAGAAGTCATTGGTATCTATCTATTTGGACCAGTTAAGGGAGTTGGAGTCCAAGATATTATTAAAAAGTTTCACCACTTGTTAAAAAGATATAGGGATATTTGGGGAAACTAGTCCAGCTAATGGTTTTCCATGATATTGTATAAGCCTCTTCCACCAAATTGAAGAACAAGAAAAGATACAATCATGTTGTAACAAGTTCATCTTCCAATCCAAAAACTACAAATTAACTTCCATGCCTTACGAATTGATTTCAATGGAAAGGATCCTTTTTAATACAAAAGGGAGAAAGTAAAATCTTATCCAACCAACCAACAGTATGCCACATATTATTCATATCAAAAATAAAAATTATATTTCATATTTGATCTCCTAAGATAACTCTTATTATCCATTTGGCAGATAAACATATCTCTTGAGTCCTAACATCCAAGAGACCCAACCTTCCTCTATGATTTCCAGTTGAATAGAATTAAGCCAAGAAGAAGACCTGAAGTCGGTCTTTTCATCCCAATTTGTCCACAAAAATTGTTAGATTATTTTTTCAAGGTCCTCATCACATTTTGGAGCTCATCCAAAATGAAGAGTAATAAACATGACAAGCTTAAAAGTTTTGATTGATCAACTATATTTTACTAGCTAGTGATAGATATCTTTTTTCACAACTGTAACATAAGAAAATATGTCACATTTGAAAATGTAGATGTTTGTGTGATGTGTGGGGAAGATAAGATGTTCCTTTTAACCTCAAATAAACAAATGAAAGATCCAAATTGATTAACCCAAAAGAAGGATCAATGCACAAATGAATCATCTATTCAGAAATGAGAGCAAAGAGGAAAGATCTTAAATTTCCATTTTAGAAAGAAATGTATATGATAGTTCTAGGAATTGAAATGGATGAGATGAAGTACCAACCTTAAAATAGTGCAGATCAAAGAATGTTGTTTCCTGAGGTCTATATGCTGTTTCTGGAAAAAATGAAGTATGATCCAGAACCGAAACGCAGAGATGAACAAAACCCAGAAATCATTTTCTATTCTAATGTCATCTTATGAAAAAGGTCAACCTTGATCGACAAATGTCAACCTTGACCCAATAATGTCAACCCTGACCTACACAGATCTGAAAGTGACTCTATTTGTGTCATCCGAAAGAAAGCTGAAAAGGGTATCTAGATCTAGGTTCAAATTGGTAGTCCTGAACCTGTACCTGCAAGAAAAAGAGGTTTGTTTGTTGGGGGGAAGGGGTTTGCCTTGGTCAAACCCCAGTTTTGAAATTAACCTTATAATCAAATTGAAATTGCATAAACAAAGTAAATAAACAAATTCACCTTGCTTGTATGGAGACCCTTGTGGTGGATTCAAATCCTTAGATCCACAAGGATGAATTCTTGAAGTTGTT
>MU224968.1:1135254-1160953 GCA_018584345.1 Thuja plicata
ACTTGATACTGATGACCATGAGAGAATATTAAATGTGGTCCAAGAGTGAGTTGAACCACTTGATGTGGTCTAAAAGACACATGAAATATTGACATGTACATGTACTAAATTTGTGAAGGGCGAGACCAGAGGTTTTATTAGCTCCATTCTTTCCTACTAGTGCCCATGTAGTGAATGGAGCAATTTTTTATCATACCTTTCATACATTGTTATAATGCTAGTTTTGAGAGAAAATCATTTATCCATCTTTTATGCAAACTTATAATGGCATTTTGAAGAACATCTCTTGAATCTTGGAGCATGTATCATCCTTGAGCACACATCCATAAGCATGGACACATCAAAAGATCAAAAGGGAGCTTGCATTCAGTTTTAGGGAGGTTTTAACTTCCTTAGTTTCTTATTGTTTTAAGTTTTCCTTTTTAGTCCAATCTTGAGTGTAGTCTCGATTTATTAGTTATTGAATGCTTTAATATTATTATCGTATTCCTTTTTATAACTAATTTCTCTGCTCACATTTTGGCACACCTGGTGGGACCCACTTCACAGGTTGTGTTTTACTAACAATAATGGTTTATCTTGAGTTTTTGAGTTCGTAGGATTTTCAGGGTTAAAGGTGTCTTGGCTCAAAATAGACTCCGTCATTGTCGTTGGTTTAAAAACGTTAGTTAAATTATTCATTTTTAGTTATCAAGTCTTTTATCATTTTTTTCATCATCAATGAGAGGGTTGAGGCTAACCCTTATCATCACATTGACCTTTTAATGGTAGTATCACTAACTTTGACCAAAATCATGCATGGTTGACTTTTGGTCAACCGTGGGGTGCCAGCAAGAAGTTGAGTCCACTTTTTGGCCAAAACGTGGAACTATTTTTCCTATTTTTTCAAATTCATCCTATTTGACCTAAAGATTTGAGGCACTCAGACATGGAATCTTCCAAAAAGTTACTAATATAAAATTTTAGGATACGAAGTCTACTTTCCAAATATGTTACTTTTTAAATTACCTAGATGATAAATTTAAAATTTTAATAGGGATTACTAAAACCCTCATTTTAAAAGTCACTCATTTACGACGATACCATGTGTGTGTACAGAAAGTGAAATCAGACTCAAATGAAACTATTTATCTAAACCCTTTTGGGAAATGGTAAGTAACACAATTAAGATTGATGAGAATATTTTTTCCATATTTTTATGTTAAATATTTTTTTTATTAATTATATATTGGGCTCAATCGTTGTTTATAAAACCTCGTGTACGACAAGCATAATTTTCCCTAAACATATGATTTTTTTAATTTTTTTTATAGTATGTAGAATTATGTGTAGTTTGATGTTATATAATTTATTTTTCAATAAACTTTAAAATAAAAAAGTTATTAAAATTACAAAAAAGCTTGTATTCTCTTTTCTATAGACCTGTTTTAGAACAAAATGATTGAAAAATAAAAATATTAATAAAATATAATAAAAAAATTACATATTATGAATCTTCATTGTCTTATCTATACTGGGTTTTTTTTCATAAACAAATTCCTCAGAAAACCCAATCTAATTTGAGGCCAACGTGAGTTTTGTGTCTGCATATGGACATGGCCTTCAACATTGAGGTCAAACCTGATCCAACGCCAAGGGTCGGTTGACCAAGCCTTTCCCAAAGCTGAACCCGAACCACTTTTGGTGGGGAAAATTTCAATTTTAGAACACGGGCAGGGATAACTTTAAGAAAACCCCTCCTAGGAAAAAGTGTAAAAGCCTAGCAAATCGCACATTAATTTAGGGGAAAAATTTTCTTGGTGATGGTGAATTGTTTTCCCAAATTAGCAAAATAATATAAAGGTGAAGGAAAATTTTTCCTTGCCCAATGAAAATTCCATAAAATCCTGGCGAATAATACATTAATGTGGGGAAAATATATATTGTGTGAGGTGAATTTTTTTCTTTTCAAGTAAATACATTATAATATATGAGGCGAATGATTTTTTATTAAAGGGTAAGAAAATAATTGTGCTGGCAAAATTTATGTGCCTTTTGAAAAAAAAAAATATATTTTTGGCTAATCTATCGTTAAGTATGGAAAAAATAAATTTTTGATTGGCGATTTTCAAAAGATGGGACTTGTCAATGCGTCATGTGGGCCAACGCCAACTAATAACTTGTTTGTAGATTAAACACATGTTGGTATCCATAAGCACAAAAATTTACATCGACACACAACCTAACAGTAACATCCATCATTTTATAACATGTTAAATGTATTATCTGAGACCGTTTGATGATCCTAGATGAATGGCTGAAGTTTAATTAATCTGCACCATAACTATTATCTAATTAATGCAACATCACGTAATGACATCATTATTTACATGTATCAAGACTTACATATGTTTAGGTGGATGGATGATAATGTATCACAGTTGTCGTTAATAAAAGAAATGTTTTATCACTAACACTAAATTTGGCTATTTCTAATTTCACACATTCATTCTTTTAATATCAAAGATTTATAGAATTTTGAAGGACAAATGAATTAATTTGGTTAGAAAAAGAATTAAGGGATATTTATAGATGATCTACGCTTCCTTCTTCTTCAATTCTCCTTTGGTTTGCGTCTGTCATTGCTAGTGCTTGAAAGATAGCCTCTGGTTTTGGTATTTAGGTTGTATTAGTAAAATTTCAGATATTGTGGTAGTTGTTTTTTGAAGATGGACACTCCTATCCATTTGATAAGCACGTCTATGAAGGAACAGAAGGCCTTTTTGGGCTTGGTCTCAAACCAAACCCTTGAATCAGTTTGCAAGGAGTTTGGAGCCTTCACAAATGAGGCTGTGAGGATGGTGCTGGGCCATCAATTTTTGGGAAATGTCGATAGGTACCGATTTAACAAAGGCATTACATCCCATTTTTTGGCATCTCTTTTGGACCTCAGGGGAGAGAAGGTGGATATGCTCCTTCTATTAAGGAAGCTATTCAAACCTGAATTCTTGGGTGACATTGTTGATGTTGTTGTTTATGCAAAATTAGGGGTGGGGATCCCTTGGGCAAGTGATATAGATAATCTTTTTGAGTCAGACGAAGATGTGGCCATTCAACCTTTTCTTTTGAACCTGGATGTTCAAAAGTTGACATGCCATAGTAAATGGGCACAGATTGGTAGGGATTTTCTTCGCAAATGGTTTCTGTTGGATGACTTGGTGGACTATGGATGGTTATATGAATTTGCAGAGCTTATCGTCTCTAGAAATTTCTACTTAGACAGAGGGGAAAATCCTTAGTGTTGTGTCACTATGGCCTCCACCTAAAAATTTTTAAATTTTCACTATAGTAGGTTTTGTCTTTAAAGTTTTGTAAGGAATTCAAGTGAAAGTCTCCAAGTCCAAAATTCTAAATTTATGAGAAATTTTGAATATTGTAAATATATAGAAAATATTAATGAAAAGTTTCCAACTTCATTTCAGTTTATTTTTATGGATTTAATTGTAAAATGTGTATGTGTGAGTCATCACATATGTGATTTTATAATTTGTGAAATTGAAAATGAACCAAAAGAATGTTAAATTGTTAATGTATGACAACATGTTACTTATTTAACAACAATATAACTTAACTTTTGCATGTATCATGTCACATGTGTGACTGTGTGACTACCGAATTGTGAAATTTTAAAGTAGTTATTCTTTAAACTTTAAACTAAAACTAAAATCTAAAATTAGCAAATGCCAAATGGAAATTTATAAAACATCTAATAATTACAATTTCTGGACTACCAGTCACATCGAGTGAATATTGCCTCTTTGGTAGTGGAGTTGTCCGTTGTCAATGGAAACTACAAGTGGTATGTACATTTGGCAACTGCACATGGTATGTACATTGTACTATCAACTATGAGCATTGATACCATCGACACGTACCTTAAACCTATTTATTTAGAACCCTAATTTGTAAACATATTATTCAAGACCGTTGATTGATGTAGATAAATGGATAGAGTTTTATCTTGGGCAAAGTTTCTTGAAATGAATGTCTTGTCAGAGTGAAAGTGACATTCTTTAGCCATCAGGCAATTCACATGGTTTCCAAAATTGTACTAGTACAAACTGTAGTAATTAGTATATTGACCACTGACTATATTAGTAATTTCCCATAGTCCTGCATTAATGAATTAATTGAAATGATTTACCTAATGATATGGAAAATATAGACTCACAGGGCTATTAATAGACATTCTTGCTTGCTTCTTCGTCAATTTCAATTTTCTTTTTCCTTTCAGCCTCAACCCTCAAATTTCAATTTTTTGTGTAGTTTAAAGATTTAGGTTTTAAGTTTAGGCAGAGATGGACACACAAATTTGGTTGAGAACTACATCGATTGATGAGAAAAAGCCCTTTTTGGGTAGGATACCAAACTAAGTACTCACTCTTGTTTGCAAGGAAGTGCACTCTTTCATTAACAATATTGTGTTGATGGTGCTCGGCCATGAGTTTATTCACAACGAGAAGAGACACCACGTCAGCACAGACATTACATCCCACTTCCTAGTGTCTCTTCTCGACCTCAGAGGAGAGAAGGTAGACATGCTTATGCTGCGAAATGTTTTCAAGGATCAATTTTTGGTGGACGACATCCAATTCATTGTATTCACAGAACCGGGGTTGGGTATCCCTTGGGATGATGAAATTGAAAAGCTTATTTAGCAAGGCAAAAATGTGGAAAGGCAACTCTTCCTACTGAACCTCAATGAAAGGTAGCTGACATGACATCAGTAGTGGGTGCGACTGGGGAGGGAATTCCTGCAGAAGTGGTTTCACCTTGATGAATTCAAGGAGATGGACTACAACTGGCTCGATGAATTCAGGGAGATTATCCTCAATAGACAATTCTTCTCAGATAAGGATGGAGATGAAGACCCTTAATGTTTATGTTCTTGAAATGGGTTTTTACATTTCATTTTTTATTTTTTATTTTTTCTTATATGATCAACCAATGCCCTTGTGGCAACATATTTTGTAACTATTTGGATACTTCCCATTTTGTGGGTAGACATACTTCCCATTTTGTAGGTGTTTACAGAGTGACTATAATCTAAAGTTAACTATAAAACTCTATAATTATAAAGTATATTATAATATAAGTGATGTAAATATTTGAAATAATTAACGGAAATTTTGTTGTTTGATTCTTAAAAATTATTGTAATTTTTCTATCTTACTCCGCAAACGAGACTCGTATCAATGTGTAAGATAATAGATTGTCTACTTAATATTGTTTAATTGCAAATTTTTAAAGAAATATGAAGACTTCATATTGTTTAATTGCAATTTTGTAAAGAAATCTAAAGACCTTAGACGTTAGACTTTACTTTTGATAAATAATAAGTAATAAATTATATGCACGATGCCCATTCATTGAATCGTGATTTGTATTGCCAAATCAATGTGTGAATCTGTGATATCATATAATATGTATTATTATTTATGAACCAAAAAAATGTAACAATGTTTAATGTATGTGTGTGATTTATTTAAGAGTATTAACTTAATTTTTCCATGTCAATGACAAATGTAATTATCATTATGTGGCATGTGTGCGACTACGAATGTGGAATTGTAAAAGTTTAAAGCCTTTTATAAATTATGGTTAGTAATCAATTTATAAATAATTAGAGTATTAGACAGTTATCTACGTTTGCAATATTTTAAATTTAATTAGTTATTTTTATATTAGACAATTTCAATATTTAATCTTATTTAAATTTAAAAAATTTGTGGCGTATCGTGTTACGTGTAACTATATTTCTGGAGACCATTGGATGAGTAGAGATCAATGATGTACGATGTATTTTGGGCCGAAAAGGAAAAGAAATCCCATTTCTGTAATCCTATTCTAAAATCAAGACACTTGTACACTCATTCAATCGGATTACACGTGGTGATGTGACCACTCACACAATCGGTGTCATCCAATAAATATAATTCAAAGTAAATAAATGGGACCCGTCACACATGATAGTGACTGCCAGCAACCATTGGATGAGCAGAGATCAATGATTTTGATGTATGGTGTATTTCAGGCCGAAAGGGAAAATAAATCTCATTTTTTCAATCCTATTCCAAAATCAAAACACACGTACACTCATTCAATTAGATGACATGTTACCACTCACACAATCGATGTCATCCGATATATATAATTCACAGTAAATAAATGGGACCCGCCACAATTACAAATGATGGTGACTGCCACCGACAGTTGGATGAGCAGAGATCAACAATGTACATTGTATTTCAGGCTGAAAGGGAAAATAAATTCCATTTTAGCAATCCTATTTTGAAATAATGATACGTGTACACTCATTCAATTGGTGTCATTCGATGATGAGTGACGATTGGAAGACCAAAATATAAAGGGATATTAAAAGAAACCAGTGACTATTGGATGAGCATAGATCAATGATGCAGTGTATTTCAGGCCAAAGGGGAAAAGAAACACCATTTTTGCAAACCTATTCTGCAATCATGACATGTGTACACTAAGCTAAGTTTAATTAAAATCATAATTGAAGTAAAAGAGTAACTTCAAATTTAATTAGTAATAAGCTCAATTTGACTGTTGGCCAAGCAATTAAGTGACATGTGTCCTAGTGACCTCAGATATCTAGAGAAGCAATAAAATTTAACATGAGTGACAGTAAAAGTTAACACAAGTGACGAGTCATGACTGAAAATTCACTACTACTCACTATTGTACAATTTTAACTTAATTTTTAATATTTTCAGTTCTTACTAGTATTATGTATTGGAGAATCAGAGATTCAGAAAGGGGTTATGGGTAACAGCTTCTAGGTTAAGGATTGAGGAATGCAACAGAGTCTCTCATCTCTCTGCCCACTCATAGTATGTACAAATTGAATTTCTGGGTAAAATCCTGAACACCCACGTCCCGCCCTTTAAATTTTTCAAATCTAGAGGTTTACTGTTTAGATTGTAGTCATAGAATTAGGGTTCAATTTTCAAACACACCTATAAATTATAGCTGTCACTAGTATACCACGGTCCACAATGGGAAAAAAAATACCAAGAGTATGAGTAAAGGGCAAAGAAAGAAAATAGAGATAATAGACTTCCACAAATAGGTTAAAACACCAGGTTTCACTAATGAATTCCATGATATTTTTGGTCTTGTTATCCATGGAAATAAGGGAATCATGGAAATTAGATTTGCACTTGAAAATTAGTGTAAAGATCCAATGAAGGATTCAAAATTTTGTCTATTTAATAACATGTTAAAGGCAAAGACAAATAAAATTGCATTGTGGGTTGTTGGGTCAGCACGCATGGCATTACCTCAAGTATTCCCTTGTCTAGAAATTGTCATGCTCTGTGCCCAAAATTATGATGAAAATAGAAAAGCAATTGTCAATAAAAATAATTAGGAGGAAATTTTGTTGATAATAGAGACTGAATTTGCTAGTCTGTTGGACCTAGGGTTTGAAGCACAAAAATCAAACATGCACATTAACCTGGGAAAGCTAGCAGAGACTTATGAAAATTTAAATTCAAAAAGGAAAGATTCATATATCAGAGGAATAACAAACAGTTCTAGACTGGATCAAGATCATAACCCTCCTTATGATTATAATATTTTTGTGCAATGGGTTCAGGATAGTATTTCCTTTCTAGCATTTTTTTTGGGATTGGATAGTAACAATGAAGTGGGTGCCGAGATTCTTAAAATGATTTTTCAAATTCATTGTGAAAAAGAACCAGTAAAATATACTTTTATTGAGCACACTATTCATTGCATGCAAGAACAATTGCTAATGATTAAAATAGGTTCACAAAAGACATTTAGGTTCACAAGCTACTTGTACTATGTTCTTTTATCAAAGCATTATGCACTATTTCAAACAAACAAGCTTCAAAGTCAGGTCCAAAATGCATTTAATGAATGGACACCTCAGATAAGGATGAGTGATAATAGAAGGAACTATAAAAATTTTGTAGACTTTTTCAAGTTATTTGTGCAATTGTGTTATTGACAAAGAGAAACATAATCTAATCTATGGAGAAGAAAGGAGGACATTTGAGCTTCATTTGAAGGGAGTTATTGTGTTTTTCTTGCATTACATTTGTGAATTTCTATTGCAATGGATCTAATGTTAGATTAGATAGGTTAGCATATTGTTTATAGGCACTCTATTGCCTATATTGCATGTGTCTTTTATAGATTGCATTCAACTTAGAAGTCAAATACAATTGGCTAATTGGTACTTCATGGAACACTACACTGTGTTAAGGTTTTATGGTTCAGTGGTAGAATCCTACAAACTTCCAATACATGTTACAGAGAGGGTATTTGCATTGGAATATGTTCAGAAGATGGAGAGCATAGATGTACTCTTTAATGGTCAACAAAAGAAAATGATATTTCCTTCCTTGCCTTTCTCATTGGGAGGGTTCACATTTGAGAGAAGAGGATTCAAAGTGGCAGAGACTTTCTTTCAATTTTTCACTTTGTTGTTGACATTCACTGGCAGTATGATCCACTAAACATAATTGGATCAAACCTTAGAGCGAATGGGAGCTCCACAAGAAAATGTCAACATGAAAGTATGCCATTGATAGAAAAATTTAAAAACATAGAGTCCTGGGATGAGGTAAAAAAAGAGATGGAGAAATACACCACTAAAAATAATATTTCAATACAGGAATTGTCATCACAAATTATTGCATTACACAAGAAGAAAGTAAAAGTGTAGAAAAAGACATCCTACAATTTATACCAGGAAGTTGCTCAACCATCTACAAAAAAAATTTCAAACAAAATAATGCTTCAATGTGAAGATGATAATTGGACTGCGACCAAAATTAAAGATTTTTCAGAAATAATGAAGAATCTCGGCGAGCCAAAGACCTCTGCAAATCTTTATGATCTAGATGAGGATGAAATATTTAGTGATTTGTGGAATGCAAAGCATCTTGGTCAAGCACATCATAGTGATTATGATGATCAAGATACCGGTTTTGATTGGTGGGATTCTTTAACAATTGCTACTGGAGTCCGTGCGTCCACAAAATAAAAATATGGCAAAGGGGTAGAGATGGTAGAAAAAATGGGTTTTCTAGGTAGGGGTGGTCTGGGTCCCATAGGAGAAGGGAATTAGTATCCACTTGCCACACCCACTCCACAAAAACATGGTATTATACTAGTAATTGGAAGTTCATCAGAAAAAGGTACTACTCAGTCTCATACCCTTGCACCTTCATTTGTTCCAGCTTCAAATCCAGTCCCACCTTTGCCAAGAACTCATATTCAATCCAGGAATCAAGTGCCACTACCACTGGTGGGGATGGCATGGGTAGTACTAGTGGTCCAAAAAGGATATTATAATTGGACACAAAATTAGTCGATCCCAAAGATCAAGGCAATGTAAAGAAGAAAAAGGTTAGGACAACAATGCCAATGGTGTCTGTGATTGTGAGTCCAACAATTGCCACACCTTCAGGAAAAAACTCTCCAAATAGTCAAAATACTCCACTTGTAATGGGTCAGGGTGTTACTTCTACTAATCCTCATGGTGCAATTATTAGAACCACAGGTGGCAGCTCATACATAGCTCCAAGTTCTATTTCACCTTTTAAACATTCAATTGTGTCAGAAAACCCTGATTTTTGTTACAATGATTTTGTAACAAACTTTGAACAAACAAAAAATAGGAATAGACAAAATACTAAGACATTGAAGAGGGATGCAGTTGCTGCATCTCGTGATGAAAAACCTACATCAAATTGGTTATTTCCCACATATGACCCAAAAAAAGAAATGATATATTTCATGGTTGTTATGCCCCCAGCTAGAGATAATAATCCACTAGAGAGTCAGATAGATCCATCTGAATTTCAAGTTAGCACCCTCAAAATGGATTGATTAAAAATTAAAAATGTGGACAAGATAAATGTGTTGAAAATGACCAACCAAGTTGTGTACAGTTGAGTGATGAAGTTGGAGAGAGACAATGGAAAGCTTTAGGGAAGAATAGAAAAGTTACAGGCAGACCTAGAAAATGAAAAGGTAAAGGAGAAAGCAGTAGATAATAGGTGCAAAGAACTAGAGAAAAGGATAAAAAAATTCATCCTCTAAAGAATAAATTGTTTAGCAAGAATATATGGAGGCAGAACTGAAATTTGTGAGGGAAAAATTGGAAGAAAGCAATAAAAATATAGAGGATGAAAAAGCCTCTTCAATAAAATTATACAAAAGCTTAGAGAGTGCGACACAAGTAAAAAAAAATTAAAGAAAGAATTGGAGGATGATAGGGTAAAATAAAAATAGTGTGAAGAGAAAGAAAACACGTGGGAAGAGGAAGCAGAGAAAATAAAAAAACAGAGTGAACACCAGTTGTCAAAATTGAGAGAAGATCTAAAGAAAGAAAAAAAGACAATTAAAACTTACGAAAACTTGAATAACCAAACAAAAAATACAGCCAAGAAAATAAAAAAGAGACCTTTGGGGGAAAATAAAGGTGACTGGTGATAGGTTGTGTTATTGGTTTGAATTGAATGAAAGTCTTAGAGATGTTTTTGAAAATCTCAAAGAGCACATTGACAAAAACAAAATTTGTCAGAGTATGAAAACTGCAAAATAGATTTTGAAAAACATCAACACAACTAGTGAAAGGCTTTTGGTAAGCAAGGGAATTCATGAATGCGCTCTTGCATCAATAAAAGCAACCTCTGTCTTGCAAAAATGTCAAAAACTAAATGAAGTAGATGAAACTCTTGCCTTATTTGAGATAAATCTCACCAAGATGAATCAAACAACAATTGAAATGATAGGTCATGGTTTGTCGAGTCCTGGTCCTAGTTACTCATTAACAAATTTTGTTGGAAGAGGATATTAAAAAAAAAGGTTTAAGGAGACAATGAGCACTGATTTAGCCAACCTTCCTAATGACACAACTCATGAAGGAATTGCAAACTGAATCAAACCATTGACAAATTTGAATGCTTTCAAGTCTGTCTAACAAGTATGAATGGCTGACGAGGTTGCAGGTCATCTACTATAACTTGACAAATATTAACCTTTTAAGTGATGAAAAATGAAGCTTATTAAACAAACTGGTAGAATCATCTTGATGTAATAAAAAATAGTATGTGAAAGTGCTTTCAGTTTCAATAATCTCTATATTATTTATCTATTGGATTGAATTGAGTTAAAAGTAACAAGTTTGAACTTTTTTTTTAATAGGAACAATGTAGCAGATGCTATAATGCTATTGCTAATTTACTAAACCAACTTGTCAAATGTAGAAATGTACAGTTGTAGAGATGGTGTACTCGTCTTGACTCTTACTGATTTTGATTTTGATTTTGATTTTGAGACTTCACATTAGGAAAATCGATCTAAAGCTATTGTTTCTCCCTTGTTTCTATAAAAGGGAATTGAGGGTCATCTGCTAAGGGTAATGAAATTGAAATTGGGTATTGACTCTTGAGTCATTGTCAATTCACTTTTGCAAACGAAATCACACATATTTGTATTCTACTTTTAACTACTATTAACAAATGAATTGTTACATTGCGTCATATTTGTAAATAAATTAATGAGAATCTCTATTTCCAAGAATTGTATCATATGAATTGCTATGTTTTCAAAAAAATAAAAAAGTCTTTAAGAATTGTACCATATGAGCTGAATAATGCAAAAGATAACCATTATTAATTGTAGAATTCATGATATTATCAACCACATTCATGTTTTTGAATTTTGACATTGGAATATGATATTATGCATGATTGATGAATGATGATGTGATACAGAAACTGACAGTAGGCTACAGAAAAAAGTTTAATAAATACCTAGGACCTTCTACTTCTACAAAGGTTCAAGTTGCCACATCATCTCATTATCTAGATCCTTGGATTCATCGCCATCAACTTCATAGCCTCCTTGGTTCTTTGATATGTTTTTTGCACTTTGCATACCTCTGCTTAACTCAAGTTCAATGTTAGCATTACCAATACTAGTACATGAGTCAATGACAGTCACATCATTGTCTCTGGCACTCCCACTTTGGTTTGAAATGTTGCCTAGCCCTCTTCTCTGACATTTATTCCTCCACAATTTCGGTGCCTTCTCGTAAGAAAAAGTATGAACTTCATACCTGGATGTATAGGGCCTTAAGAAATTTTCCAAATCCTTGTCTAGTTTGTTTCTTAGCTTTGAATTTAGGAACTCCAAAGCACTGAAAACTCTCTCATCCTCCACCGACCCCAATATCATGGTTATACATTAATCATCAAGCTTGAAAAATTCTGATATTGAATCAATCAACATTTCGCTCTTAGCTAGATATTTCCAAAGCCATTTTGTTGATCCATCTTCATGGGGGTTCTCCATAATATTATATTGTTCCCTCATTGTCTGTGAAAAATGGCCTGATTGTTCTCTCAAATGATATTCATCTAAAATTCCATTTAGAGTTACTCTATTTAACTCTATGGTTTCACAAAAATAATCTACCAAAGTTAGTAGCTTATTTTGATAATCCTTCAAATTATTAATACTCCAATATCGAGGAAACACAATAGACATGGATTCAAGTAGTTTGACTAGAGGGAATCTTACTCTAATCTCTCTGGAAAGATCATAGGCAATGCACTTCATAGAAGCAGTTACAGACTTGACGATCTTGGTAAAGTCTTCCCTTTTAACACTTGATACTCACTTCATGTTCTTCCTTCCTAGTTCCTCAGACTCGACCCTGGCATAGTAGTACATTGGTAACTCAACTATGTGTACTTTTGCACATAACTCCCTGTTTACACTGATGTTTAAAAAATCGTTAGGATTGTCCAAATCTATGATTTTAAGCCAGCTGGGAAATTTTTCATCATCACATGATCGATAGAGATTATCTAGCATCATGCATTTCAATTTACAAAGTGTAGCATATTCTGCAATATACATTTCTCTTTGTTGGGCCTTTTTCGTTATATTTCTCATTTCCTCCAGCAGGGGGAGAATACCTGCTAACATTAAGAGTGTCTCTACATTACATAACCTTCATAGTAGCTCAGGAAATTTGGGTAGCCTTGCTTCTTCACAACTTGAGTTCCTTAGACCAAGCAATGATTTATATTCTAAAAACATTCGATGCGCTGGTCCATCCAAAGAGATCCATCTAGTATCATTATCCTTCAGAATCTTGTTCCCATCCGTTAGTGCTTCGGAAAAGTATTTAAATTACCTCAATCATTTGGTACTTCGATAGAAGTATTGGTAGAGCTCTTTGATTAAAAATTCAATATTTTGTACTTGACCATGCTTGCTAACAACTCCAAAAGCTAGATTCATTCTGTGGGCCATGCAGTGAATGGGAGTAACCTAGGGCGCACATGAAGATTGTATATTTGTGAAAAGACCACCCCTGTGGCCTTGCATTACTGAAGCTCCTTCTGCTCCAACACACACCAACTTATTGGCAATTTTCATGTCATTTATACCTCCATATTCAATTAGAGATCTCTTTACTAGTTCAAATAGATTTTCAGCTATCATATTATCCTTCATTTTAGAAACAATCAATAGATGAGCTTAGTGGACAAAATTGTGTAGAGTATAAAAATGCATGCATACCCATGAAATATTATCTACTTCTGGAACCTCATCTAAATAAAATGCAATAAAATTTGACTCTTTAATTTTTTCCTTTAGATCCTCTTTTTCAACATCGGTAAGACAAATTACCCATTCCCATCCACTATTTATTGATCAATGACTGTTTGGATAATTAGGAACTTTTAGAAAGTGTAATAAAGAACTCAATGATGGGTAGTCTGTCATAGGATGCCCTTTGCTCAAAATATTAAAAACAACACTTTACTGAACAACTTTTCCCATTAGTTTTACTTCCAATGCTTTTCCAAAACAAGCTTCAATAGAGCCTTTAACTTGAGCAGGCTTCGTCTGTATATTCAGTTGAAGTTCATATAATTCTCCATTTCTAACATGCAGAGATTCATCCTTTTTTTTTCCATCTTATCACTGATTTTTCAACTCCATTTATGGTTTTCTTTTCGTAAACTTTACCCATATGCTTCTCTATGGTGTCGATTTTTAACTACAACCTCTTTTCCTTCTTATTTATCTTGGTGCAAATCTTACATCTACATTCTACTAGAGGTTGACCTTCAATTGGATTGTCCATTGGTTCAATGAATGGATACTTTGACCCTCATTCTATTTGAAAATTCCTAGACAACTTCCACTTCCGATCATTTTTTGAATTGTTTTTTTCTTTTCTTTTTCCCTACACCATCATCATCTCTGAAATTCTTAGGGTCATCCAAGTCAATTATATCATTATGGATACTCTAGGTATTTAATTGAAAATCCTCTTCAAGTTCATCATGATATGAGATATCAGGTTTTCCTACCTCTTCAATATGTCGTGTAGTTTCAGGTTGTGAATCTTCAAAATCTACTTGTGATGAAGTAACTTCCTGGTTTTGGACAGAAACATTTCCAACACCATGACCAAAGAATGATGATAAGGTTTTCTATATTTCTGGCCTCTCTTGGATTTCCCCACTTGTAGGAGCCTTACTCTTATTCTTGTTACCCTTATTTTTGTTTGACATTTCCATTCTCCAACGACTTCCACTTCGAAAAAAAATGTTAAATTGTTGAAGAAGTGACAATAGACTATAATATATATAAATATGATTCTGGATTTATTCACCCTAAACTCATGTCTGAGGTCTCCCTGGTCACTAATGTTCTCTAATTGGTTACCACTAAATAATAATGAACTCAAAATTACAGAGTTGCAGAATAAGTATCACTTACCTTTGCCTCAAATTAAATTGCAATCGCTACTCGCCAATGTAGTATGCAGTTGCACTCAATAGTATGAAACTTTTCTATCGATAAAATTTTTTTATACTATCCTTATTTGGCAAATTCAGCAGGAGGTATTAGCTCAAGGTATACAAATTTGGTGAAGCCCGCGTAATTTTAACACGTCTTTTGTTATTTGCGAGGTGATTATGGGTTGTCCAATACAAAGGTATGATTAATAAAGTTGGCAAATTTGGGTCGGGTTGAGACACGCATCCACAAAATGCCAGACAAATTTGGGGCAGCCTATAAATATAAATGTATAAAACTATTGGTGAATATAGGCTGTCCATTTGGGTCACGTATAAATTATAGGCAAATTTTCAAAATTTACGGGGACCAAAAATTATATTCCATTGGCGATGATGTTTAAGAAAAGTAGAAAATTAAATAAAGTGATGGGCCCAGGCATTGGTCCCAATATTAATAATTTTTGGGTGATAGGGTGAACCTAATATATGAAAAAAAATTGCCAATTCCCCACTCGCTGACATGCGACATTCAACAATTGGTGAATAATCACCACTAAAGTTTTCGGTGAACACAGGGTCACGTTATAACACGGGGTGATGTTTTAAAAATGAAATGTCACCCCATCTCATTTCGTAGCAATTAAAAATTGGTTTAAAACAATACGGGGTGATGTTGTGAAATGGGGTGATGTTTCATTTTTGAAACATCACCCCATTTCATAACGTCACCCGGTCTCATATTTGACTATTTTTTTTAAATCTGCTGTGTTTTTTTACTGCATCAACAATTTTGTACTCAAAGTATGGTCAACAACAATCGATTTTGCAGGTTTTGGATAGTTTTTGCATTGTTTATTGACTATTATATTCTTCATTTGAAGGCATCAATCATTGGGAGCATATTGAACAATTCTTTGCAAGTTTAAACTATTGAAGACACTCTTGTGATTGATTTCAATTATTAATCATGGGATGTAAACAATGTCAAAAGAAGAAACAAAGGAGGATTATGACTGATGAGGAAATTCAATTGGAGAAAGAGAAAGAGGCTAAATGTCAAAGAGATAGAAGAATGAGGATGCGTGAAATGAATAGCAATGAAGCTTCTGGATCCAAAACAATTGAAGAGTCAAACATTAAAGATACCATGGGAGATACAATGGATGCAAAAGATGCAAATATGAAAGAGGTGAATGCAAGCATGTCATTGAATGCACCTTATAGTGATGTTCCGGGTACATCTTTGACTTCAACAATGAATGATACTCAACCTATCATAATAGATGATAATGTTTATAGAAACTTATTACTTGCATATTCTAGAGATGAAATTGAATCAATGAGGCCTAATCATATTTTTCAACTTAGAGAATTTGAAAATGAAAATCCCCCTATTGTTGTTGAAAATGAAGAGCCTTTTGTTGTTGCGAACAAAAATATCCTTAATGTTGTTGAAAATCAAACTAATTTTGTTGATGCAAATGAAAATCCTGATAATGTTCACGCAAATGAAAATCCTCCTAATGTCACTGAAAATGAAAATCCTTTTGTTGATGCAAACCTAAATCCTCCTAATGTTAATGTAAATGAAAATCTTCCTAATGTTGATGCAAAGAGCAATAAAATTCCTTTCCTAAATGAAAATGAAAAATACTTTTTACATATTGAAATTAATATTTTGAATGGTCTTTCTGGGAAGCTTTCTTCAAGGCAGATATAAAAATATGCTAATAAAATATACAAAGAATTTTTTATTGGAAGAAATTAACATTTCAATGTCAACTTGTTATCCAATTGATGAGAATGTGGAAAATGAGAAAAGTAATGAAAAGTCTAGGCATTAAAGTGAAACCAAATATGAAAGATTCATTTGTTAAACATGCTATATCTACTATTTCTAGTGCCATTCAATCTATTGGAAAAACAAGTCGATCAAAAGATAGCAATGCAGCATGACAAGTCATAACAACTGGTATAGTCAATAAAAACACTTTGGATAAAAAATGTTTAAAATGATTAGTGGAATTTTAAAAATGCATCCTAAAACATTGGTAAGAGAAGCAAGGAGAAGATCAACTATTTAAAATGATCCAATTAACCAATGTTGGAGTTTTAGTGGTAGAATCCCACGATCTGACATGAAATTGAGTCCTGAAATCAAATCACTGCTTTAAAATTATTGGCATGATAATACAAGGGTTTCATCTAATGCGAGAGATGTTTTGAAATTAAGAGTGGGGTGTAAAGTTCACGATCCTCATCCAAAACACTTATTAGACACAACAAAAACTGAATTTTATAAGAAATTTTTAGATGAGGTTGTGTTACTTGGGAAAATTACTCTTAGTCAAAGATCATTTAAAAAATGCAAGCCTTGGTATGTGAAAATAAATAAGCAATGAATATCTTGTTGTTGCAAAACACATATTCAATTTCATTATCACTATGATGTTTTTTGTTAGATACGGTGTATTTTACATGCTAACAAGATTACGGAGAATTGTTACATTCATATACCACCTGAGACAATCAAGGAGCTTGTAGAAAGTTTATTTTGTGAAAGATCAAATGGGGAAATATTATTCTTAAGTTCATGTATTTCTGGACAATCCACTAGTTGTAGAAATTTTCCATTAATTAGACATTGCATGCATGAAATTAGTGAAAATGATTTTGGATAACAATTATTGGATGTTGAAAGATTTAAGAATATTGAGTATCCTCTAAAAGATAGAAAAATGGGAAAGAGATGTGAATTAATCACAAAAAAACTTAGTGTACATGCATTTATTTTAGAATTCAAGAGTAAGATTGTTCCAAAATACGTGAAACACTCTCAATATGCTAGATGGCTCGATGGTCAATTTTGCACATGTAGAAATACATTTCCAATTGGTACTATACTATCAGTGGTCAACTTTGCAGAAAATTATACTCTTGCTCCATAAGAGGAAACTCAAGACCAATACTGCAATTAAATGCAAGTGTCTATGTTTGTTCATATTGTTTATAGACATGCACATGATAGTATAGAGGATGATAGAAGAATTGTGAGGGAGTACCATTTATATTTAAGTGATAATTGAATGCACTCGCTAGAGTTTCTTCAACATTGTATTAACAAATTTTATATTAATTTAAGAGAACGAGAAATCCACATGAGAGAACATCTCATATAGTCTGATAATTGTACGGGTCAATTTAAGAATGCTTGAATGTTTTATTGGCTTAGTATGGTTCACAAGGAAACCAATATACCACATATGTGGAGTTTATTTGAAGCTGAACATGGTAAAGGAGAACATGATGGAGCTGGTGCATGTGTGAAGAGAATTTTGGCTAGAGAGAAATTAAAATTTGAGGATGCAGCTAAATTTAAAGATGCACATGCTATTGTGGATTGGTACAATTCAAGATTATTTGTAGCATCAAACAAGAATCGTCAATTAAATGATATTTTTCTTTAATTAAAGAAAATTAGATTCCACATAGACTTGACTGTTAGACAATTAGTGGATCATCATCATGGCATTCATTTAAAAGTTCAGATGCAAGCACATGGACTTTGTGGACAAGGGAGCTTGCATGTTTTTGTCAATTTTGTATTTCAGGTGATTGGAATTGTTGCGAGCATAAAGAATGTGTCAAAGAGTGGAAGAAAAGATCTCTAACACCTGATCAAACATATGAGCAAAATGAAACAACACTTAAAAACAATGATGAAATATTTGCATTAGAGGACTACGATCATCTTTCAAATCTTGTACAAGAAGGTAATTGTATTTTCTATATCAATTGATATTTGAATTCAAATATTATTATAAGGTTTTTTTTTGCAATTAAAATATATGGTAATTTAATTATTGTCAATTTATATTTCAATTTGCAATACATGTGTATGTTGTTGTTGCACCTGAGACCAATGAAGAGGAAACAAAGTATTGGCTGGCTAGATGCATTGAGAGAAAACATAAGTTAGTACAACCTACAGAAGATGATGATAGATTTCATTATCCTAGAGGTTTAGTGGTGGCTGTTGGCACCTGGTTATGAAAATACCTAACAAGGAAGAATGGTTTGCCTACATTCAAAGACTATGAAAAACATAAGAAGATTATACACTACTCGCATTTGCTTTTGGAAACTAATATAAAGCTATCAAGATATCATGGGAGACCGTTTAAGAAAGAGTTGTGGTCGATTTCTATGGAAGAACATGAGATGACTATAGATGCACTGCAGAAAATAGAGGATGCAGATGGTACAATGGAATAAGTATATACAGGTATTTAGATATATGCGTACTTATAGAATTTTTTATAACTTCATATATAATTTATTTCATTTTTACATCACCTTAACATGTCATAATCTTATTATGTATGCATTGTAGAAAATTGAGGCTTGTGGTACAATGGAATAAGTTAAAACACAAGTAAGTATACATGTGTATTTATGAATTTTTTGATACCTCTGTATATCTCTATTAAAAAACAAGTAAGTATATATGTGTATATATTTATTTAAATACTTTCATCCCCTTAAGAGGTCCCCTTTAGTGAACCCAATTTTTACACCCCTTAAGAGGTCCCCTTAAGATATCCCTTTAAGACACCCCCTTAAGAATTCCCCTTAAGATATCCCCTTAAGACTCCCCCGTAAGATATCCCCTTAAGATATCCCCTTAAGACTTCCCCTTAAGATATCCCCTTAAGACATCCCCTTAAGATATCCCCTTAAGTCAACCCAATTTTTGCTCCCCTTAAGCTATCCCCTTAAGGAATCCCCTTAAGTCAACTCAATTCTTACACCCCTTAAGATATCCCCTTAAGACGTCCCCTTAAGTCAACCCAATTTTTGCACCCCTTAAGATATCCCCTTAAGACTTCCCCTTAAGACGTCCCCTTAAGACATCCCCTTTAGATATCCTTGCAAGCCATCATCTTATATATCCCCTTAAGTACATGTTCTTTATTTCAAACTTATGTTTTCCAAAATATTGTAGTTACTTATTTAATTTGTTTCTATTATTACATATTGCTAGTTGAATATTGCTTCAGGTATATAGTGACACCATTTTGTTTGAAGAACTTTTAATGAACGTTATTTTTTAAATATGGTAAGTATGATGGTATTACATTTACATACTCACAATCATTAATTTGTATTTGAATTTTGTATTTACTATGTTCACAAAATTTTAGTTAATTTTATTAATTTTTTTTCCTATTATTGCATGTTGCTAGTTGAATTTTTCTTCAGGTCCATAGCGACACCATTTTGACTGAAGAAATTTTAGTGAACGTCATCAAGTTAAATATGGTAAGTATGATGGTATTATATTTACATACTCACAAACATTAATTTGTAGTTGAATTTTGCTTCATATTTACTATGTTCACAAAATTTTAGTTAAGTTTATTAAAAAAAATTCCTATTATTGCATGTTGCTAGTTGAATTTTGCTTCAGGTCCATAGCGACACCATTTTGTTTGAAAATTTCTTAATGAATGTCATCAACTTAAATATTGTAAGTATGATGGTATTAATTTACATACTCACAAACATTAATTTTTAGTTGAATTTACTATGTTCACAAAATTTTAGTTAAGTTTAGCAAAAATTTTAAATGCTTTTGGCTTCAAATTTACTATATCCACATAATTTTAGTTACTTATTAAATATTTTTCTATTGTTGCAGGTTGGTAGTTCCATTTTAGTTTAGGTCTATAATGAAGTCATTTTGTTGATGACCTGAACCTTTTTATTATTGCACAGACATATATTGTTTTATTACTAAAACTACCAAGGACATGTTCATTCATTCTATCTTGAATATTGAGATGCTTTTAATTTTCACATTGTCTTATATCTTGTTCTTTTTGTCATTTTATTTTAATGTTCAAATTGTATACAATAGATATATACATAAATTTTCCATCAAATAAAGCATGTAAATAAAACCCATGTAAATATAAATTTTCTAAAATCTAGTGTCCATAACATAAAACCCATGTAAATATCAAGTGTCTAAATTTAAGTCTTCGTAACATAAAACATCAAGTGTGTATAATATAAAATATCAAGTGTCTGTAACATAAAATATCAAGTGTCCTGGTATCAAGTGTTCATACAAAATAAAACATAAAGTGTATATAATATAAAATATGAATGAAATCATGCATCCCTGAAGTCCAAAGTTCTCTTTAGTCTACGTGAATCAAGATCATGTGAATGACTCAGTTAAAAAGGCACCATATTTTAATAATCTAATGGATCTAATATATATACGTGAATTTAATATTTAATCTACTCAAAATTATCTTAAAAAATAACTTTAATAACATTTATAAAAATTAACTCTTGAGAAGAAGTTATTACCATGACATTTTATGTGTCTCCTCCAATGTCCTGGTGGACATCATGACCAGTCACAGGGTGTTGTCACTCTTGGTACTCTATCTACGTGAAATGATCAATACCAATACTGTAAAAATGAATTTTAATATTTTATACAATTTATATAAAATTGTGAAGAATAATTTAAAATTACCGTCTGGACATCCATTTCTTGTCTTCGTCCCTCTTGGGACCCAATCTATGTGGTATCGCCAGGAGCGACCTACATATAAAAATATTCACAAATTTAGTTATGTAGGAAATTGCACTAATTTGTAGTAAGGGGTTAAATTGTGCTTTAATACATGGAAATTCATTGATACATGGAAAGTCATTGATAAATTATGATAGTAAATTACCTCTGGTGGCTCAGCATCCAGTACAAAGGATAATGGTGGACCACTGGGCATAGTGTCTCTCAGTGGATCATGACCCCTTGTTTTACAACACATTTTTTTATAAATGTGTGGGTTTATTTAAGACTTAATTGAAGGAAAAATTTAAAATTTACTTCACTAATCTCTTGATTTCTCTAATTATACCCCATGAGATGTGTCAATAGGTGTCGAGGAAAAATTATCCCATCTAGTGCTGATCTTGATGGCTCTCTGCCCATAATATGTTCACAAGCACATACATACATGTATTTTGAATAAATTAAATTCATATTTCACATGATCGAAAAACATAGAAATTGTGTACATGTGTTGAAATTAAATTAAAAAGAAATATAGGTGAGAACATATGTGTACCTGTCGATCCTGGTGATCGAGAGGATGGTCTCTAACAGTGAGCATGTACACATATGATCGAAACTATTGTGATACTCCATGTGATGAAGAAGTAGCCTCGCCCTCCTGAGGCATATGAACATAACACGTCTCATTGAAATTCATGCAGATATGAGGCTTTGCTATAGGACTTGCAATGTGTAAGGATTTCTCTTTGAGGCTGGTAGTCAACTGGCTCAATGATCCAAGCGCTAAGACTGTGGACTGATGATAAAATGGACAAGGTAATATAGCTGTTGGAGGATCAAAGAGAGGTGCAGGTGGCATGGGTCTCCTAGGGTCAATCTTGGCTCCTTTCCTATTTTGAGGCATGCCAAGACCGACCCCCTAGAAATATATAATATCAAAGTATTTAGGTTTTCTACCCAACACAAACTCAACATATAATTTTTTCAAAAATAAAATGGGCGCTTCTTGGTTTGCATGGGACGGGGTGATCAAAACACATACACCAATGAATCCAAAAGTTATTAACCATTCCATCGTGTCTACACCACCTCATGGAAATGCATTTTTTATTATGGATGGGCTCATGTGTTTTTGGGTCAATGAAATATGGAGAAATTGTGTCCTTTGTGATTTTTAACTCATTGATTTGTTGGTAGGAGACGTCACTGGAATAATATTGCCTCATCTCCTCTCTCTAAGCATTATGGCCATTCAGATCCCCATCAATGGATCTCACAGAATCTACAATGCTTTGTATTGTAGCAATGTATCGGTGCACATGTGGAGGAACAAATGGTTGGTTTCTAAGAGAATCAATGTGTCCAACTATAGAATTAATATTCTCATCAACTAATGCTTTGAAGCATTCAAAATCATTAAGATTGGTTTGTGGTGGAGGTGGTAGAGGTGGGGGTGGGGGTGGGGGGGGTGGCGGTGGGGGTGGGGGTGGAGGTGGAGGTGGAGTATCTGGACCATGATTAATCAAATCATCGATATTAAAATCATCCATGATGATATGCATAAAATATACCCTACGCATATAATTGAAATAAAATTACATACATATATCATTATAATTACATACATTAACCATCTAAATAATGCATCCATATATAAACATCCATACATAAACATCTAGAAGAAACATCACACATGCATTCATCTACATCATGTATATCTAGTACATTTGCATAAATTAGGGACATTACATTAATAATTAACATCATTGCATTAATGAATGATATAATAAGTACATACATTAACCATTGAAACAATGCATCCATCTAAACATCCATACATAAACATCTAAGAAACATCGCACATGCATCCATCTACATCATGTATATATCTAGTACTTTTGCATAGATTAGTGTCATTACATTAATAATTAACATCATTGCATTAATTCATAATAATAAATACATACATTAACCATCTATACAATGCATGCATCTAAAGATCCATACATAAACATCTAAGAAACATCACATTAGGACCCATTGATCCTAAGTGTACATAAATAGTTTGTAGAATTCCTTAGGGCTTGTAATAGGTTGTGGGGTTGAATAATTAATGTTAAGGGGTCATAATAGGAGCTAAGGGGTGTGAATTTATCCTGAAGGGTGAATTGATCTTTAGGGTTTAGGGTTTAGGGTTTAGGGTTTAGGGTTTAGGGCCATACTAGGAGCTAAGGGGTCATAATAGGAGCTAAGGGATGTGAATTGATCCAAAGGGGTCATAATAGCCCCTATAATACCTTTGGGTTCCTTATGCTTCCTAGGGGGTCTTAAGAGGTGGTAGGACCCATTCATAAGTACTAAGGGGTCATAATAGATAATGTGATCCCTTAAGACCCATTAAGATACATAATAGGGCCTAAGGGGTGCAAATTGATCCTAAGTGGTCATAAATAGGTTGTAGAAATATTTAGGGTTTCTAATAGGTTGTGGGGCTGCCTAGTTAATGTTAAGGGGTCATAAAGAAACTTGAAGCCCTTAATGGGTCTTATGATCCCTTATGGTACGTAAAAGGTCCTAAGGGCTTTTAATGGGGCCAAAGTGGTCTTAAGGGGTGGTAGGACCCATTCATAAGTACTAAGGGGCCATAATAGATCATGTGACCCCTTAAGACCCATTAAGATACATAATAAGGCCTACAGGGTAAAAATTGATCCTAAGTGCTCATAAATAGGTCATAGAAAACCTTAGGGTTTGTAATAGGTTGTGGGGCTATCTAGTCAATGTTAAGGGGTCATAAAGAAACTTGAAGTCCTTAATGGGTCTTATGACCCCTTATGGTACGTAATAGGTTCTAAGGGCTTTTAATAGGGCCAAAGTGGTCCTAAGGGGTGGTAGGACCCATTCATAAGTACTAAGGCATCATAATAGATCCTGTGACCCCTTAAGACCCATTAAGATACATAATAGGGCCTAAGGGGTACAAATTGATCCTAAGTGGTCGTAAATAGGTCATAGAAACCCTTAGGGTTTGTAATAGGTTGTGGGAATGTCTAGTTAATGTTAAGGGGTCATAAAGAAACTTGAAGTCCTTAATGGGTCTTATGACCCCTTATGGTACGTAATAGGTTCTAAGGGATTTTAATGGGGCAAAAGTGGTCTTAAGGGGTGGTACGACCCATTAATAAGTACTAACGGGTCATAATAGATCTTGTGACCCCTTAAGACCCATTAAGATAAATAATAGGGCCTAAGGGGTATAAATTGATCCTAAGTGGTCATAAATAGGTCGTAGAAATCCTTAGGGTTTGTAATAGGTTGTTGGACTGTCTAGTTCATTTTAAAGGGGTCATATAGAAACTTGAAGTCCTTAATGAGTCTTATGACCCCTTACGGTATGTAATAGGTCCTAAGGGCTTTTAATGGGGCCAAAGTGGTCTTAAGGGGTGGTACAACCCATTCATAAGTACTAAGGGGTGCTAATAGGTCCTGTGACCCCTTAAGACCCATTAAAATATATAATAGGGCCTAAGGGGTACAAATGGATCCTAGGTGGTCATAAATAGGTCATAAAAACCCTTAGGGTTTGCTATAGGTTGTGGGGCTGTCTAGTTAATGTTAATGGGTCATAAAGAAACTTGAAGTCCTTAATGGGTCTTATGACCCCTTATGGTACGTAATAGGTTCTAAGGGATTTTAATGGGGCCAAAGTGCTCTTAAGGGGTGGTAGGACCCATTCATAAGTACTAAGGGGTCATAATAGATCTTGTGACCCCTTAAGACCCATTAATATATATAATAGGGCCTAAGGGGTAAAAATTGATCCTAAGTGGTCATAAATATGTTGTAGAAACCCTTAGGGTTTGTAATAGGTTGTGGGGTTGTCTAGTTAATGTTAATGGGTCATAAAGAAACTTGAAGTCCTTAATGGGTCTTATGACCCCTTATGGTACATAATAGGTCCTACGGGCTTTTAATGGGACCAAAGTTGTCTTAAGGGGTGGTAGGACCCATTCATAAGTACTAAAGGGTCATTATAGATCTTGTGATCCCTTAAGATCCTTTAAGATACATAATAGGGTTTCTATTATGTGTTAAAAATTTAAGGTTACAGTTACAAGTTATGTGTTTCAGGTATGTGGTGTGGGTTTCTCATTTATTTTAGTTTCCTATTGTACATGTGTGGTTTATGCATTTTAAGAAAAAAATACAAACATATATATATATA